>CANYLF011817767.1:0-22566 GCA_948193215.1 Bocquillonia castaneifolia | reverse complement strand
TTTGTAAGCATGTTGAACTGTCCGAAGGGGATTTGGAGATTGAGAATTAAATATGCACGCATTTCTAGCCTTTCACATTGCCCACATGAGATAAGGGATTACAAATAAATGATGGCATTACACAAATGAGGCATTAGGTTATTCCACTATGCTTGAACATAGTAGTTGATAGTTGAAGCTGTCCTAATCCCCAAAGGAGAGGCAAACCAAACTGCTGCTGCATGTGACTATGAAAATTACATTAAATATGCTTTATAACTATTTAAATTTTTCAACACAAAAAGATATGCTCTTTTTTTTTTTTGAGATGAAAAGATATGCTCTTATTGTTATTAATAATAAAATTATAAAAATTTAAGTTGTCATAAAATAAGTTTAATGTAAAATTTTATCAAATTTATATATATTATGTTTATTTGGTCCTTATACTTTTCTTTTGAATTTATCTCTTTCTTTAACTATTATTTTTATAATATATAGGTCCTTACATGTGGCTGATGATATATATTTAAATTAATAAAATATACTGACTTGACATCCACTTAACGATTCCGTTAGGTGCTATTTGAATAAGGACTTATAAATTTGAAAAATAATAGTACAAGAATAGAAAAATCAAAATCGATTTTTAAGGATTGGTTAAACAAAAACCAAAAATAGTAAAAAAATAAACAATCCTACACAAAATTCTAATTTTAATTTTTTTAAATTTCTGGGCACGTGTCGAGCTCCAGCTGTGCTTCTCTACACACAATTAAGCAAAGCCTAGCGTCTTCCAAGGGGTGACGGGTAGTTAGCCCCGAATCTTTTCTTTCTTTCTTTCTTTATTTATTTACTAACAAAACTATAAAAGAAAAAACACAATAAGAATATCATACGTTACGTTAATAACAGTAGATACTTTCGGATTCAATTCTTTTCTTCTAGCAATTGTTCTTTTCCTTACTTTCCTTTTTTTTTTCCCCTTTTCTTTCGCTTACCGATCAATTACTAAGGCGATGATCTGATAATCAGCGGCGGCAGTCGGCGGTAAAGATGTTGGAGGATCAGGTGGCGAACCTCTTACAGAGGTACTTAGGGAATTATGTGAGAGGCCTTAATAAAGAAGCTCTTAAGATCAGTGTTTGGCAAGGTTTGTTCTGTTTCTTCACTGTAGTGTTATTAATTGATTATAATTTGGTACTTTATTGTTTACTTAAACTGTTATAAATCTGGCACAGGCGATGTAGAGCTAACAAATATGCAACTTAAGCCTGAGGCGCTCAATGCATTACAGTTGCCCGTCAAAGTTAAAGCTGGATTCCTTGGATCAGTCAAGCTTAAGGTTCCTAATTTGTTCCTTATAGCTTAATTTAACTCATGTTTTCATTAACTGCATCAGTTGTTTTTGTTAATATCGGAGGCTGCAGTTTAATTATTTATTATTTAATGTGCAAATGTATGCAATTCTCAATTCGTCTAATTTGCGATAGGAGGCAGTTAATGAATTGGAAACACTTTGAGTGAAACTTAAATGTTATCTATATATTTATTGCTTTATTGCACAAACAAGCAGCAGATTGCGAAAACCATCCTATTCTTGTTTTTATGGAATACGGACAAGATGGAATCGTGAATGTTATGGATTAGCTCATTAGTTACTTTGTGGCTAGACCTATTTTGCTAAAGTATTCATACACGGGGTTAAACAATGTGTAAAGTTAACATGTCTGCATACTTGATAATCCATCCCACGGATCCTTTCTTCCGTACTCTGAATTATCCGCACAGTATCCAATCACCACAAATGAAAGCTAGTTTTTAGATGTTGTGCAATAACAATGGAAAAGTTATTGGCTCTCTGATTTTAGTTACCTGCAAGATGCTAGCATCCCAGCATACCTTTAGTACAGCTTTATTGCTCCCTTAAGGTTCGTTTAGACTAAAGAAACTATCCCATGTCTACATGACTTCCAGTGCAGTTGATCTCTCTTGTTTCCATGGCCAGTGAGAAGTTAAAGAGCAAAACCAACCCAGCAAATAACTGTTACTATGCCCCTATTAGTAAAGGATGTGCTTTTTGCAAGGTTTGCCGAGCTTCTTCATGTGATTATCATCGCAAAAAAGTAGTCCATTGTTGGTAGAGTGCGTCTTTCAAGCATATGATTATTTTAATCCTGATGGACTTCACAGTTGACTATTTGATAGTCCTGTTCTTGAATATATAGAACTGATATACAATATCATAAAAGGCTTCTTGAACCCTTCTAAGCAATTAGAAAACTGTGGAATCAATCCCTTTGTGGCTAGACCTAGCATGCAAGGCGTATATAAGTTGAGATCCCAATATTGTGATCCTGAACTGTTCTGTCTATTAATTTAGGATCATATTTCTCCGAAATGCTTTCTATTGCTTACATTTTTCCTGAATTCCCAATTAAACATTGAATAGTGACCAGAAAGGAAGAAACATTTACTGCCACAGTACCACAGATATAAGTGTTAAACCAACAGTATAGATAAATACGGCTAGCCCAAAGTGAATGGTTCATATTTTACTTTTATGCTTTATCTACTATATTCTTTGATTCCCCTACCCAATCGACTGTCCTGCTAATTTTAAAGATCAGCTGCCTACGGATCCTGCAGATATTTTACTTGCTGAAGAAGCCGTATCATTTTATTTCAGGTTCCATGGAGCAGGCTTGGCCAAGATCCGGTTTTAGTCTATCTGGATCGAATTTTTTTATTAGCAGAACCTGCTACCCATGTTGAGGGGCGTAGTGAGGATGCCGTACAGGAAGCAAAGAGAAGCCGAGTAAGGGTAAGAAATGGTGAACCATGACTAGGCGAATTTTATTAATCTAAGGAAATATTTGACGCATGAATTGATTTAAGCTCTTCTTTTGGTCATAGGAAATGGAAATGAAGTTGTTGGAGAGGGCACAGCGATTAAAGTCAGAAATGGTATGATATTCATGTAGCTTTATCTGTCTCTAGTGTTTGCTGCCATCGTGCTTTTATGCTTACAAATGTGTTTTCTGACAATAAAATCAGAAAATGTGGATTGTGTTTTTGTTTCCAATTTCAATTGGACAATACTTCTTCTAGCTGCACTTGTTCTTGCACCTGGCTCTAGACTTTTGTCACTAGTATTAACAATAGTCAATATGATTCCTCCAAGAATATGGGGCAGAATACTCTATAATTTATGGACCTCCCACAGTCCCACCAATAACTTTTTTGCATGTTTGATGTTTGAAGAACCAATCGTGGTTGGGATCCCTCATCAACACCATAATTGGGAACTTGAAGCTTTCAATTTCAAACATCCATATCAGATATGAAGATCTGGAGAGGTATCGGTTATATTCGAAGTGTTAATAAATTGGTCACATCTTTAACTATATTTGAAACTGGTCACATCTTTAACTATATTTGAAACTTTCTTTTATTTTCTAGCCATCCTGGGCATCCATTTGCTGCGGGTGTAACTTTGGGGAAACTCTCAGCTGTGACGATCGATGATACTGGGAAGGAAACTTTTGTAACTAGTGGCACACTTGACCGCATTCAGAAGGTTATTCTATCCTTAAATTGATACTTATGGAGATGCTGTGGAATGCTTTGCAAGTTTGAGTTTCGTATGTTGTAGATTGAAAGAGTATGTTCATTCCAATTAGCAAACATGTTGAATTATAATGTTGCTCATGTGTAAGGACATGTTTTCTGCTCTGTGACTTGCTCTGCTCTTAGTGCTTTAGTCATTAGAGGCCCATTAATTTGTGCTAATTTGTGCTTGTGCGTATGATGCATCTCTTCCTGGATAAAGCTCTTAGGCAGGCAGGTCAAGAAAACTATGAGTAGGGGAAAAACCCATCCCCCCTCTTCCAGTCCCTCTTCTTCTTCTACATCATATTCATTCAGTCATTATATTTCTTTTACAGTCTGTAGAACTTGATCAACTTGCTCTTTATTTGGATTCTGATATATCGCCTTGGTACGTTGACAAATCATGGGAGAACTTGCCGCCTTCAGAGTGGGTGCAGGTACCATTATTTCTGTCCTTGTTAGTATGGTAGCTTTGCCTCTATGTTGTTTTGTTTATGCTCATCTTGTGTCTACAAATGATATGCACAATTTAAATGGAGTTTCAGGTTTTCAAGTTTGGTACAAACAATGGTAAGCCTGCTGATTTCATAATGAAAAAGCACACTTACATTTTGCAACCGGTGACTGGGAATGCAAAGTACTCGAAGTTGCGGTCAGATGCCTCTGCCAGTGGTGGCCAGCCTCTACAGAAAGCAGAAGTTAACTTGGATGATGTGACACTCTGCTTGTCGAAGGTATTCTCATCCGTATTTCAGGGTTTGCTTTGATTCTGAGTTAGTATGTTCTTGTGGTCTCCATTAAGTTGACTCTGCTTCCAGGATGGATATAGGGATGTTTTAAAATTAGCTGATAACTTTGCTGCATTCAACCAACGGTTAAAGTATGCACATTATCGCCCACTTGTTTCTGTGAAATCTAATCCAAAATCATGGTGGAAGTATGCGTTCAGAACTGTTTCTGACCAGATGAAGAAGGCAAGGTATTGAAATATTGAGATTCCTTTTCTTTCTAACCAAAGACATTGTAATCACTACGAGCTATTACTATAGATGTCTAAGTTTATGCATAGGTAAGGTGGCCTTCATGATAAGCATTGTGGTGCTTCCCTGTGATGTCAGTTGGTGAAGCTCCTGTTGGAGTCCTGCCTGCTTGTTTGAGAGTAGGCTATGGACTCTTTCTTTATTCATTCTTAGAATTTTTGATCATTTTTGTTGCCTTTGGGATAAGATGCCTTAATTAATTTTAGTAATGAATGGGATTGGAACGTCTTATTTAAGCTTATTCCATATTTTGAATGCCATGCCCATAGTTGAGCCCCCAAACTTGGCAACTAATGACTTTAAGGAAGATGTTTGTTATGCCATCATATCAGAAAATGCTGTGATTAGGGAAAATTGAGCTCCCAAATTATTCTTTTTTTGGTTTTGCTTTACTGTTGCTGGAGTAATGCTTCTTTAAAGTCAAACTTTGGACCCAATTATTTTAAGACAACAAAAGATTTGGTTACTGGGAATAAAAATTATTTGGCCGTTGCTTGTAGTAAACATTTAGAATCCATATTAAAAGTGAAGTACTTTCTAACTTGTTTTTGAGGGGGCTTGTCAGTCACAAGATACAAGTTTTGTGTTATTCTATACTTTCTGGTCCTGAATAGTGTGGTTCTTCATGTGGTAATAGACTTTCATTAGAGAAAATTTGAACTTTGTTGTTTTCAAGCTACTCAGATTACTTTTGCAAAATGATTTAGGAAAAAAAAAAGGTCTTGGCTATTCTTTTCTTATTGTTCCGCATACTTTGTAATGATGCATCAATGTGTATGGAGATTTATCACCCTGGTCACCGAGTTCTGATTAGGGTCATGGAGGCACACAAATAATCAGGGAAAAAAAACTAAGATAGATATAATTGCTAAAAAGCATATTATATACAAGCATGCAGAATGCACTGCATTTATCTCTATATGTTCAAGCATTATCCTCCTTATAGGTGAGCATTCTCCAGTTGATCTTTATTTATGCTATGGCTGCTTTATGTGTCCTGCTTCATAGTGTTTGCTTGAGAAAAAAAGTTGAAGATCTTTACATCAATGTTTTTCAAGATCATCTTTGGTGCTAGGTAGGACTAGCATGTTTTCAGGAGGTTTGGGGGATTGGAATGTTCTCATTCTCTTATCTCTCTCTTTTTTTTATTGGATTGTTTAGGCCTTTGTTTTATAAGTAAATGATTTTGTGGCAGTGGGAAATTGTTCTGGGAGCAGGTGCTAAGATATGCAAGGTTACGCAAGAAATATATTTCTTTGTATGCTTCTCTGCTGAAGTCTGATCCAAGCCGTGTTATAATTGACGACAACAAAGAAATTGAGGAGTTGGATCGTGAACTTGATATTGAACTCATAATACAATGGAGGTATTGATAAGTCTAGGTATTAAATTTTGATGCATGTTCACTTTATTTTAAGCTGGATGTGTAAATGGTTTGGAGTGTATTGTTTCCAATATTGATCATATTGAAAAATAGGTTTGCATTGCATTGTTCATTGAGATGAATTCTAAATTTGCATTTTTACTTCTCTCTTTCTTGCATATACTTGTGCTACTATACACACAAATATTTTCACTTGAGCAAGTGTAGATTTTTCCACTTCAGATATTCCTGTTTAAAAAAAAGGAAGGGAGAGACTTCAAAACTGTCTGATTCCAATGGTGCTTCTTTACTAGAGCTAGAAGCTTTGCTTAACATTTTAGGGTCTTACCATTTCATGTCTAATCACTTGTGAGCTTGGATGTGCTACTGTTGTATAATAGCCTCATTATTCATATGGATGCAGTTTATACTGTATAGTGTTTCCTTGTCATTTTTTTTTTAATTTTGGGACTAATCAGTTACCGTTCGTTATTTCTTCTATTTCTGAAATTACTGTCATAGTATGAGAAAAGACGCTGCTGCAAAATGTGGAATATGCATGCATGTGCTATCGGAGATTTTTTTGGTTCTTCAGTGCTCACTCTTAAATCTCTCTATGTGAATGGCTGGTCATATGCAGTGATGTGGTTTTGTTTATGGTTATTCTGATATTACATGATCAACAGTTCATGATACACTTTCTGGTTTTTGTCTGTCAACTTCTTCAAATTTTGATATCCTGATATCATCAGGATGTTGGCTCACAAGTTTGTGGAGCAGTCGATGGAATCAGAGCTTTATTCAAGGAAACAAAAAGCTCAGAAATCATGGTGGTCATTTGGATGGTAAGTACTTCTTGAGAATAGATCTCCCTATTCTTTTCTTAGTTTATTCTATGTGGTAATGCTGTAGATTTTTTTTCCTTCCTTCTTTTTTGTATGGAAAGATACTTTATTGAGAAAAAAAAAAGAAAATACCTTGGAGAGCAAGAAAGCTCCTATATTTCTAAACAGACAGCATGAATCATAAAAGACGCCTAAACCCTTTCATCAATTTGGATAATGCTTCAAGAAAATTCTCCCGAAAAGCTTAAACCCACATAGAAACCAAATTTCAACTTTTCCGCAACTAGATGGGTTTCTAACTAGAAATTCATATCATTTGCAAATGAATTTCTTATAGGATTCATTTACAAATGAATTTTTGTGTTTGGTGTGACTTAAAATTGATGTTTTATTCATTTGAAATGAGACAAATTTTGTGTTGGTTTGAATGCGGAATCAAAATTATATTTATTTTTATGAAAATGTCCTTTTATATTATTAAATTTAATAAATCTAAAAATAAAAAAATATAGCAAAAGGAGAGGAGAGAGAGAAATGAATAAAGAAGAAGATAAAAAATGTAGGAGAGACAAAAAGAATAAAAAAGAAATTTCAATTTAGGGTATTTTTTTTGTTATAACAAAAAAATATTCTGGAACATTAGAAATCACTTGGAAATTTTATCAAATTTGATAGAATTTGGTTTAGTTATGACCAGCCTTAGGAATTAAAAGAGATGGGATTGGAACTTGTACCAAAGACAAACTATAGATTTCTAACTGAGTTCCATAAAAAAATTATTGAATTCTAAAGACAAGTGCATTTTATATCCTTCCAATATCTCCATTAATGCTGCAGAAAAGCAAAACTCTTTAGGATGTGAACGTCCCGATCCTCTCTTTTTTAAACAATAAAATAAATTTCTGTAAAGATTCGGTTGCAGTGCTTCTTTAAGATTCTAAAATGGTGGTGCAAAATTTTGTAAGCTCCCAAGGCTGTAGATTCAAAGAACGCATCCCATTTTATTCATTACTTACACATGATGCAATGCTTCCTTGTGTTTTGTCAAAGATCAGATCATTATTATTCAGATATTTCCCAAAATTAATTACAAGATTGATCACCACCAACTATATAACAAGAGTAGGCCAGTAGGGAGTAGCTGGATATACATTTCCAACCCATGTTTCTTATGGATGAGATTTGTTCCTTCCATTAGAAGTTGATTACTGATCTAGAAATATTCATTTCAGTGCTGTTGTGGGACAAGTTTTTTTCTTGGCATTCTGCTTGTTCTTGTGTGAACCATATTGGCTCTTAATAACCTTATGTATGAAGAAATAACTCTGCTGACGTTTACCTACTCGTACACTGTTTTTAGGAATAAAATTTCCTGTGCCTGACCACCCTCTAGATTTAGGCCTGTAAACCTTTTCCCTACTGACTAAATGCCCCTGCTCTCTGCCATATTTGAAACCAAAGAAATTTTATTTAGATCAAAATTCCCATCCAGTTTACTATCTGAACTAGATCTTAAACAGAGACGAAAAAAATTAACAAGGAATACTGGGGAAGCAAGTCTGGAGCAATGACTTGATTGTTTCTCAATCTGTATCTACTTTTTCAGGGGTAGTCAATCTTCTGAAGTTGAAAGTGAAGAATTTCGTTTTAGTGATGAGGACTGGAAACAATTAAACAAACTGATAGGTTACAAGGAGGGTGAAGATGAGCAATCGATAATATTCAACCAGAAGAAGGATGCTCTTCATACTTATTTGGAGGTTCACATGCAACATAATGCTTCAAAGCTTGTTGATGGAGCACAGGAGACACTCGCTGAATTATCATGTGATGGCCTTGATTGCTCCATTAAGCTTTATCCGGAAACAAAGGTTTTTGACATGAAATTGGGGTCATATCGGTTATCATCACCAAATGGTCTACTTGCTGAGGTAGGAATACCCTTTATGTGAGGGAAATTTCTTTACTAATTTCTAAGATGTTAGTTATTTGTTCCTTCTCATTAGTAAGGGACCAGAAATAGTTGACTTTTTTCTATGCAGAGTGCAAGTGTTTTGGACTCTTTATCTGGTGTTTTCTGTTATAAGCCCTTTGATTCTAAGGTGGACTGGAGCATGGTTGTCAAAGCTTCTCCATGTTACATGACTGTATGCTACTACTCTCTAATTCTCTTGAATAATTAGCTTACACTTATACTTGTTTACTAATTAATGTTATTGGCCAGTATTTGAAGGACTCCATTGACCAGATTATCAAATTTTTTGAAAGCCACCATGCTGTTAGTCAGACCATCGCTCTGGAAACTGTAGCTGCTGTGCAGGTATTCTTCAATTTGCATATGATGCTGGATTTAGAGCTAGGACAGCTGGGTAGAATTCAGCACATGGTTAGGTCTCGAGGAATTATTCCTGATCATTTGATTTTTACAAGTGCATTAAGTATTCAGCAATATAGGATGCCCTTGTTGGTCAATCCCCTTTGAGCAAATGGGGTTAAATTGCAGATATAAATATGAGTCTTTAAAGGAATGCATTAGCAATTTCATGAGCATGCTCATAATAATTGGAAGCTTAAAGAGCCTTGGAAATTTTGTTGATCAAGATGCTTTTGCATTAAATATGTTTTGTATCATCTTTATTTAATTGCACCCTGCAGCACATGCAGTGATGTAATTTTTGGCTTTCATTGATATAAGGCATCTGCATGCCATATCATGTGCATTTGGATAACATTTTCAAGGTCAAGGCAACTGTCACATTTTCTTGTTCCACTAAGTTTGCAGCACTGTGGTTCTAAGTTCTGAAATTATTTAAGCCCCCACAAGATTTTGTAGCTGTTCTGTAATTGCAGCAAGTAGTGCTTACTATGAGAGTTTTGCTTCGTAAGCTTACGCTGCCTCTGCTCCAAAATATTTGTCCACCTTGCCTTTTCTCACCGTTTAAGAAACCATTAAATTATACTCTATTTTAGTAAAATCTATATAAATTGACAAGTTTACCCTTTTATAAAAATCATAATTATAATGTTAGTGCATTTAATAGACCTTGGAAATGAATAAAATACTAAGGGTGGATTTGGAAAAAAATAATTAATATGCCCTTGATTTTGTAAATGGACAATTAAGAAGGAACAAGGCAAAAAGTGAAACTGGATAATTATTTTGGAATAGAGGTAGTACATCTCTTGCATCAAAGAGTTCAGTCTGGCTTAAATGGTAGATCTTGTAATCAGGTGGTTGGAGGGTTAGGATGTGTTTTCTATTAATGATATGATTTTTTTCTTTCTTGCTTCGATATTTAGATGACGATTGATGAAGTCAAGCGCACTGCTCAGCAGCAAGTAAACAGAGCATTGAAAGATCAGTCAAGGTTTCTCACTCTCTTTCTTTGTTTTCTTTTCCTTTTTTTTTTTTGTGTGTGTTCTGGTTAGATCAAAGCATTCAAGATCAGTCAAGGTTTCTCACTCTCTTTCTTTGTTTTCTTTTCCTTTTTTTTTTTTTGTGTGTGTTCTGGTTAGATCAAAGCATTCAATGTTTCCATAGGCTTTTAAGGTGTATTTGTTATTAACTTCATATTGATTTTTCTTTGTTTAGTTTTTAGAGGAGTGCTTTAAGGTGATATTTTGTGGAATTGAAAAGGTTTACAAGTTGAAGGGTTTACTTTATTAGTTTTATTTTTTCCGATAACGTACTTCTCCTCTTTCTTCAAGGGGAGGTGTCTTGCCATGCAATTTGCATCTCTTCTTTCCTCGTTCATCATCATTTTTTATCTAGAGAGAGTGATTTGTATTATTGTTTAATAGATAGTTAGGAAGTGATAGAATGTTCTGAAGATCATTTTGCTTTTTCTTTTTCCCTCTATTTTTTTTAATGATTGTAACTTGAAAAGTTATTTTTACAAGGTTAATGATATTTTCCATGTTGTGATATTTTTGTGGAGGGCTGCTGAGAAGATTATTGTAAATTTGAAAAGCTTTTAACAAACATTGTAGAGTTACAGCTGTATCTATATGATTTTTGCATTTTCAATGACTATGCATGGACATCCAACATTAGATACATTATTCCATTTTAAGTAGGATAAAATTATGTTGGTTGAAATATTTAACTGATAGAATATAACATTTGTCATTGTATGCTGAAAGGTTTCTATTGGATTTGGATATTGCGGCTCCAAAGATTACAATTCCTACTGAATTTCGTCCTAACAACATTCATTCAACAAAACTTATGATAGATTTGGGAAATTTGGTGATTCGCTCACAGGTTAATTCAAACTGATCTTTTTTTTTTTTTAAATCAGCCACAAATCAAATCTTAAAAGTTTAGGATAAACATCTAAAATTCATTTGAATTTGTCAAATGTATGCAGGACGACTATGAAAGGAAATCTTCTGAGGAGCTCGACTTGTATTTGCAGTTTGATTTGGTTTTAAGTGATGTCTGTGCCTTTTTGGTTGATGGTGACTACCACTGGAGTCAAATCTCTTTACACCAGTCTGCTGATTCGAGCCAGTCAAGTGGTATTAGCTTGTTGCCTGTTGTTGATAAATGTGGAGTAATATTAAGGCTCCAACAGGTAAAGATATCAAATACTTTCACATTCAGTTTGGCATGTTGTACTTGTGCTGTTGTATGTGTGGTTAGTAAATTTTCACATGTATATTTGTGAATTGTGATATTGCGTGACATCTCTAGTCATGGAGCTCATACTGTGTCATGTCAATCAGATTCGACTAGAAAACCCATCCTATCCTTCAACAAGACTCTCTGCACGGTTGCCATCTTTAGGGTTTCACTTTTCTCCTGCACGATATCATCGATTGATGCGAGTTGTAAAGATCTTTCAGGATGAGGATGCTGAGAACTTAAATTATATTCGACCTTGGGATCAAGCAGACTTTGAGGGGTGGTTGTATCTCCTTATCCGAAAGGTTCCTCTCTCTTGTTCACTATTCTTGTGGCTTGGTGTCAAATTTTGCCAAAAGGGTTACTTTTTCTTTCAGCTTTTGATTTTGCTTCTATCATTTCACCGTGGTAGGGAATGGGAAACAGGGAAGCTGTATGGCAGTGTCGTTATCTCTGCTTAGTTGGGCCTTTTCTTTATGTACTGGAAAACCGTGGTTCTAAATCTTACAAGCAGTATCTCAGGTTCAGACACTTGCTCTTCTAATTTCAATTTTAATACAAACATGGAAGATGAAAATGCTAACACCAAATATGAGAAAGCTACTGGTACATATTTGGGTAGTGATTTGAACTAACTTTTATATTATTAAACCATGTGCACCTACTAGTCTATTGTTACTGGTTATGTTGAGTTTTTGATTACTTTTCTGTTTCTGCTTCAAGTATCAGCATTAAATTCTGGTTGGAATTGTTTTTTTCTACAAACAAGCAACGGGAAGAGGATGTGTTAATTTTTCGGGCCGTAGAGGATAATAGTAAAATCAAAACAAAGCATGATCTTCTAAAAACCTGTTTTTGAGTAAAAAGTTAGTGGTAGATCCAACAGTTTTTTTCCTCTTTTTTTGGACAAAAGTGGCAAGATCTTTATAAAGTTGGTTTTCAAAGTCCGCTATAGTTGGAACAAAATTCTGATGCATGTATGTTTAGTTTGAAAAGAAAGTTGTTAAAACTAAGGTTATCAGTATCGCATGATGTAACTGTCTGCAATGCTTTCTTGGTTAATTTTTTTAAGATAGAGAAATAGTGAAGCTTCTGCAAATCTACAATGCAAATTTGAAAATTTTACTACTAATGCTGGGATTTTGCATTGTATATGGTCGAGAGCTGGATCATAATAATTGTAGGGTAGAAACTTGTATTTCAGATATATAGTTTATTTATGGAGTTGAATACTGTATGGTATGGCTGGTGTTACTTTTATTGATTGCATATATTTGTACACTTACTGCAGTTTACGTGGAAAACAAATTTATCAACTTCCAGAAGAATTTGCTGGTGGCGTGCAACATGTATTGGCTATTTGTAATGCTGGACATCCCATCAATAAGGTTGTGATTGTCATCTTTATAAATCTATTGCCTATTTGTGCCACATTAATTGTTCACATTTGACGTGATTCTCCGCACCCCATTTTTTGTTATTATTTTGCACATAGGTTGTAGAAGATGTGAATGCATTAATACTACGATGTGATTCTGATGATTCGCGGAGAAATTGGCAAAGCCGCTTGCAGGGCGCAATATATCGTGCTTCAGTATGTAATCCTATCATACTTGATATTTTTATTTTACATAATTCCACATACAAGTAAAAGCAATTTGTGAATACTTTTAAGAAAGAGTGGTAAAGGTAATAAGATTTTTTTTTCTTTCAAAGTTGTCTGACATTTGCACCCAAGTTATTCTCCTGTGGTGTTGGAGAATATAATCCCACATAGCTAATGAATACGATGTGATGTGGTATATAATTGGTGAAGATTGGACCCTTAGTACAAGCCAATCAATTTTGTTAAAGATGGGTTCCAACCTTGCTTATATGATCATGACCAATGAAATTTCTACAGTATCAAGCTGGAGATGGCCTAATGGGCAGATGATGTTAGGCTTGTGTTTTAAAGTCTATGAACTTAGGCTAGCAGAATAGACTAGACCCGTTTGTGGCTAGAGCCTCTAAGAGTAGGCCTAGGCAAAATTGTGATGAGCTTTCAAGGGTAGGTCTGTAATTGGCAAGTGACAATTGGTTTAGGCCCAGTTGCACTTTGAGATGAATGTTGGATAATCCCACATGAAAAAGTTGTGCCTTAGCACAAGTATGAGTTCGGCCAAACTCCCAACACTTGTGAAGTTCTTAGGAGTGGCTTGCCCATATATATGACTCCTGAAATGTGTGGAGTGATTTGTAATAACACATGGTTGGTTTGCTCTCTTTTTGCTGCCGTTCTTTCTCATCGTGAAATGTTCTTCTTCGGGAAAAACAATTTCTTCTATTTCAATAAATTAATTTGATAAATTTCTTGAAAAAGGATAGTAGTGAATTCCAAGGCCCAAATGAAGGCAATTTTGGGAACTTTCATGGAAGAATTGCATGGAGTATGGTGATCTTCTCCCTCCATCACAAAATGATTGGGACATTTCTACTTTCGCACATTTTGAGAAATTATACTTGTGATTAAGACTGGATTTCCTTTTGTTTTTAGTAATTTTCCCTTTATACCATCGTATTGAAAATTGATATATTTTTTTTTTCCTCTTTTAAGAATAGACAGGCTGTTTAATAGCATTAACTCAGTATGAGTAAAAGAAGGAAGTTTTTAATTTAATTTGTTTGCTGACTTCAAGAAATGGCACAAAAGAAATGGAGAAACGATCTTTTTGGGACAAAGGGAGTGCTATTTTGTGTGGGTAATACTATTTAGGTTTTCATTAGTAATTATATATGTATAAATTTTGTCCAAAGCAACCATGCTCTGAGACAATGAAACTGCATCAATTTATGCATTTGTTTCCTTTGCTTGTGGCAAAACATATTTTAAGGTATAACTATAAACACAACTTGTTACCGATGATTTCTGCATAGGGCTCGGCGCCTATTACTAGTCTATCTGAAACTTCATCAGAGGCTGATTCAGAAACGGAACTGAATGACAAACTTGATGCAAGTATTATATTGAACATGGAACGTTTTTTTCTTACCGGAGTCCTTGATGAACTAAAGATCTGCTTCAATTACAGTAATCAGGTCCAGGTAAGACCTGAAACATCTTCAAATCTGGTAGTTATGATGTTTTTTCTTGAACTACTTGAAAACTGATAAATATGTTGCTTTTTCTAGCATGATTTGAGTTTTGTAAAGGTGCTTCTTGCTGAAGAGAATCGTTTATTTGAATTTCGAGCAATAGGTGGCCAGGTGCAGATGTTGTTGAATAATTGTTAATTTTATGCAAATGTTTGTATGACGTTTCTTTGAGGATTTATATTTGTGATCTCAGGTTGAATTATCAATTAGATCAAATGATATGTTCATTGGTACCGTTCTGAAGTCCTTGGAGATTGAAGATTTAGTTTGTAGTGGTGGCATTTCTCGTCCTTCTTTCTTGGCAAGATCTTTCATTGGAAAAGAAAATGAGAGTTCATCCCTTGATAGGATTCAGAGCTCTGAGAACTGCACTCGTACTCCTAATGAAAGTGAGGACAAGTTCTATGAGGCACCAGAAAATTTGGTTGATCCTGCTTATCTGACTTCCCAGAACTCAAGTACATTTGAAAATGCATTATCAAAGCCTCCTAGTTTTGAGCGAATTGCCGGTCTACTACCTGGTGACACTGTTCAAAACAGGATGGAAGACATTGAACTATCAAATACCTTGGATAGTTTTGTGAAGGCTCAGATAGTTATATATGATCAGAACTCTTCTCTTTATAATAATATTGACATGCAGGTGAATCCTTTCCCCTGTAGAGTTTCATCCATGTCTTCACTTTTGTGGTTAATAAACTCAGTAATTTGTAAATTAATTATTTCAGGTCTCAGTGATGCTGGCTACATTGTCCTTTTTCTGCCGCAGACCAACAATCCTTGCCATCATGGAATTTGTGAATGCGGTTACTGCTGAGGATGGAGATACTGAATCTCTTGGGGACAATAATTCATCATCAGTGGTTGAACATGACATTTCTACCGAAAAGGTGGTCAGTGATCAATATTCGGCAACGAGTGAGGAGGCTGTCATTAAGGGTTTGCTAGGGAAGGGAAAGTCCAGAATTATTTTCAATCTAATATTGAATATGGCTCGTGCTCAGATTTTGTTGATGAATGAAAATGAAACAAAGCTAGCTTCATTGTCTCAAGACAATTTACTTACAGATATCAAGGTTTGCTTAAGTTTATTTTTTCCCTTGTCCATACTCAATTTATAAATATAGAAATGCAATCTGCTAATGCATGTCATTTTTGAAACACATATTGTGATAAGGTCTTTCCAAGCTCTTTTAGTATAGAGGCAGCTCTGGGAAATCTAAGAATAAGTGATGAGAGTCTTCCTGAAGATCATTCATATTTCTGGATCTGTGATATGAGAAATCCTGGGGGCAGCTCTTTTGTTGAGGTATTTGTTATTATTTTTCAATGTTTTCTTGTTGTACAGTGGAAATTATCGATAAGTTTTTCTTGAGATCACTAGTTTTTTGTTTTGTAGCAAGGAATATAATGGATTCGCAACTAATATTGACGAGTTTCTTTGTATTTCGTTTTATTATTTTTTTGCTCTCTATTCTTTTGTATGTTGCATAGAGTATTTGTTAATGCTTGCCATCTTCTCAGATTCACTTTTTTCTAATAATGATGATATCATATTGGATATTGTATAAATGACAAACTTACAACTATGCAGCTGGTTTTTACTTCATTCAGCGTTGATGACAAAGACTATGAAGGCTATGAATATAGCCTTTGTGGGCAGCTATCAGAAGTGCGGATTGTTTATTTGAACCGATTTGTGCAGGAGGTAAATTAATTTAAAGTGTTTTAATCATTTTTTCATTATTCATTTTCATTTATCATGGGTTTCCGATATTTGATATGCAGGTTGTTAGTTACTTCATGGGTCTTGTTCCCAACAATTCAAAGGGTGTGGTGAAGTTGAAAGATCAAATGACAAATTCTGAAAAGTCATTTACTACCAGTGAAATTGAAGGATCACCGGCTTTGAAGTTGGATCTTTCACTTAGAAAGCCAATAATACTGATGCCTAGGAGAACTGATAGCCCCGAGTAAGTTACATACGAATAAGAATGTCATACTTTACTCTGAATATAGTATATATAACTTACTGCTTGACTTTCTGGCAGTTACTTGAAGCTGGATGTGGTTCACATAACCATACAGAACAACTTTCATTGGTTTGCAGGCGGGAAAAGTGAGATGAATGCCGTACACTTGGAAATATTAACAATTCAGGTGAGGATTATAATAGGGCTATGCAGCCTTTATGACTAATAGATACAAGAAAAATTTTGATAGCTTGACTCATTTTTCAGTTTTGTCTTGTAATGTAATATAATAGGAAACTCTTCTTCAATTATCAATCTCTTTCCATGCTTACATGCCTTAAATTTGTTTTAATTTAAATGAAAGATTGCTGTGAAGTCACAGATAGCATAAGCATTTTATCTTTCGAATTTTACTTCCTCATTTTTTCTTTTGAATTTTAGGTGGAGGATATCAATTTAAATGTTGGTTCTGGAACAGAATTAGGTGAAAGCATAATTAAAGATGTCAAGGGGGTTTCTGTTGTCATTCGTAGGTCACTTCGAGACTTGCTGCATCAAATACCAAGTATAGAATCCTCAATCAAGGTAATTGCAATGTTAAACAAATATCTTCATCTAAAGTTTATTTTTTTTCATCTTTTTCTATCTTGCCATTTATTTTGAACTCTATGAGAAGATACAAATGCTGACTTGCATCTGCCTCTGCTCCATCAGATAGAAGAGTTAAAGGCAGCTCTGTCCAACAGCGAATACCAGATTATTACAGAATGTGCACAATCTAATATATCTGAGAATCCACATATTATACCTCCACTGAATAATTATTCTGGGGCATCTTCTGTTGATACAGTAGAACCTGTTATGTCTGAGTATGGAGTTGGTGTTGAATCTGAGGCCCAGAACAGGGAGGCATGGATTTCTATGAAAGTTTCTGTTCTAATCAATCTAGTTGAGTTGAGCCTACACACCGGAGTAGCCAGAGATGCATCTCTTGCCACAATACAGGTAACTTCTCAGTTATTCACAATAGTTGACAATTGAATTTTGAACATTATTTGCAAGTAATCCTTTCTGGAAGTAACGAGTTAGCATAATTAAGTTTAACTGTTATAACCTTCTCTTTTGGTTCTTTTCACTTCTCATTCCTTCTGTACCCATCGTCTTGATGAACAGGGTAATTTCCCCCCTCCCCAACTATCTCTGTCATTTGTGTCAATTAACGTGATCTACATGTGTCATTATGGCTGGAGGGTGTGGGTTCTTCCACATTAGGCAATTAAAAGGAATTAAACAAGATTAATCATGAACATAAAGTCATGCTAATAATTAGGCTTAAATTGCCCATAAATGTTGAAGTCCGTCCACTCTCTTTTATATATTATGTTTTGTTTGAGAATTCATTTGGTAGTAAGATTTGAGAGTGCTTTTTTTAGCCCTTTGGTTATCTTCTTCTTCTTGCAACAATTCCTTAAAGAGCATCACTTTGTTCTCTACTAACCTCTGCAGTCTGCACTAAACCCTTCTTGTCTCCACGAGTGAAAGTGAATCTAGTGAGTCTGTTATATACTCGGTATTATATTTATTGTTTTTGTAAGTATTTTGGTGATATATGGGTTGAAAATTTATGTTCTTGTCAAAATTCATAATATGTCTTTTGTGGATAATGGAAATAAATGGAATAAAAAATTAATTATTGTCTAGACACAAGCTTAGTGGTCTTATACAAATGCTATAGGGTTCATCCTTTAGAAGAAAAAGGAATTGTAAGGTGCCCCCAAAGTGCAGTCTAATGGTGAAAACCTGAAGGTCTCGAGTTTAAATTGTTTGGAAGGGAAATCACACTTATCTTACACAGGAAATTACCTTAAATTGAGTAGCTTGTCCTTCTACTGGCCTAAAAGTAAATGTCTATTCATTGTACATATGTCATGGTTCCATACTTCGACAGGGTACAAATTTCTAAATTGAATATTTTTGGTTACCTTTTTGGACCTATTACTGACACTGAGTAGCAGTCAAAAATTTGTATCCATTTTTCATGATATTATGCGTGGATCAGATATATCATGGCGAATTCTTCAGAAAAAATTGTTTTCAGACAGAATAAGATTATGTAAACACTGACTCGAAGTTTCACTTATCAGATTCCATTGTGGAAGACGTGTACTTTTCCATGTACAGGCCTTTGAATTTATCTCTTAATATTCCTGTAGTTGTGTCGCATTAAATTTCCATTATTAGCTTAATTATTTAACTTTTGCATTCTTCACCTGCTTAAATATTTGTGGATGAGATAAAAGAGGAAGAACTGCAATCTGATGGCCGAACAATTCTTTAAACCACGCATCAAATTTAATTTCATATTTTAATATAAGTTCAAAAATGTGTTACCACACAGTCAAGTTTCATATTTTTTATGGTACTTTGTGGAAGAATTTGGTTAATATTTTAACATGTTTTAATGCAGGTTGCTGGTGCATGGCTTCTCTATAAATCTAATAATCTTGATGAAGGTTTTCTATCAGCAACACTTAAGGGATTCACTGTAATTGATGATCGAGAGGGAACAGAAGAAGAATTTAGATTGGCAATAGGAAAGCCTGAAAAGATTGGTTACGGCCCTCTTAACTCTCTAACTGTTGATGAAAACCAAAACATGTTTGATGCAAATTCCAAAAATGATATCAAGATCAAACCAACTCCTACAATGCTCATACTTGATGCTAAGTTTGGTGAACACTCAACAGTCATTTCTCTCTGTGTTCAACGGCCACAACTGCTTGTGGCGCTTGATTTTCTTCTTCCTGTTGTTGAATTTTTTGTTCCGACAATTGGTAGTACAATGAATAATGAGGAAAATAAGAACCCTATATATGTGGCTGATGCAATTATTTTGGATAACTCGATCTATAGGCAGACCTCAGCTGAAATCTCACTCTCTCCACTGAGACCATTAATTGTTGATAATGAAAGATGTGACCATTTCATTTATGATGGCCAAGGTGGAATATTACATTTAAACAATAGACAAGGACATAACCTCTTTGCACCTAGCAAGGAAGCTATCATATATGTGGGAAGTGGGAAAAAATTGCAATTCAAAAATGTCGTCATCAAGGTATTACCTTCTTACATAATTTTACAAGGTACAAAGAAAATTATCCATCTAAATTCTTACTAGTGAAGCAAATTTTGTAGAATGGGAAATATCTGGATTCGTGTATTTCATTGGGAAGCAATAGCAGTTACCTCGCTTCAAGGGTTGATCAAGTCCTTCTAGAAGAGGAAAATGAAATTTTATGTGTGGATTCCCCTAGAGAAAGCAAAAATAACAACCAGAAAAAAAATACGGCTGTTGACAGATCCAAAGAACTCATCATTGAGTTTCAGGTCAAGTATTATATCTATTTAATATTATCCTTCTAATTTGAGAGGTTTGAGTTTGGAATTGTTTGGTTTATGATTATGAGTGTCTAAGAATTATGCTTTTATTGGATGGTTGTGAGGATTTCTTTAGAAGCGGTTCTTATTGTACATAAGAAGAGTTGCAAATGGTGCAAGCCATTTGCTGCAGTTGGAGTTCAGGTTAAAGGCTGTCTGATTGTTTTTAATTGCAGAAATTGCCAACTGTTATACTAAAGGACTTGATTAATAAAATGTAAATTTCAGGCAAAGCCTGAAATCTACCACCCCTTGTTTGGAAAGTCTAGAAATATAAGAATTCAACTCGATGAATTTGATTAAACTTTAATTTAATTGAATTAATTTGGTATTAGGTGGAAGGTGATCGAATAAGTAAACTACGTAGGTTCCACATGTATCAGAACTGTGCTTGGGTCAATATTTGTGTTGGACATTGACACTTAGGTACTTCGTTGTTTCTTTAAATTAGCAATGTGGAATTGCCAACTTTCATTTTCGGAAAGTTAAAACTATTGATAGAAAATAAGGTACTTTGAAACAAAATCATGGCACAGTTGGCATGATTTTGCAATAATTTAATACAAGGAATTTGTGTACACAATTGATTTCAAACAAGGCATCAGTGAAAAATTAGTTCTATTATGCTCTATTTTCTAGAATTCAGGTTGTACTGTTTATTTTCAGTATTTGTTAGTGTTTTATGCACTTCCATCTCCCATTAATAGTGTCGAAGCTTATATGATCTTTAAGGGACTCTCAAAGATACTTGAGAAGAAATAATTTTAAAGAATGAAAAATTAAAAAAAGAAGAAGAAGAAAAAAGGCTTGTAATATTCTGAGGTTGTAGTTCATTGTTTCTACTTAAATATGCTGTTTCTCTTCCTTACTTTGTAAATCCCATGGTATTTATGCTCCTATGCTCTACAAGGACCTGTTTCAAAAATCAAGTTTAGATGTCCACATTTTGGTTGAAGAAGCAGTATGATTTCTATCAACTCAAGGGTGAGAAGTTCAGATTTTTGTTTTGTGAAAATGAAAGTAATCTCTTCAGCCTATGAGATGTGGAGGAGTGTAGGCCAATGACAACGAGCCGTTCTTTGGTGACTTTCCTCGTTTTCTTGCTCAAGTGAAGTACCAGAAAGAAGAATTACTTTTCAAAACATCAGATGACATACAAGCAGACCAAGGAAGCTGTCAAGGAGATGGGATGATCGTTGCTGTGGGTGGTGTTCTGATACTTCTTGGCTAAGATTCTTCTAGTTTCTCATAGGAACAAAAAGAAGAATAATTTTCAGTTTCTATTTTTTATTCATATAGAGATTCTTGGAGGTAGATGCTCCAAGAGAAAAACAAAATTCATGAAATCTTGCAAATAAAGGTTTTTCCAGGAACAGGAATGGTTCAAAAGAACTTGAAGGCAGTTGCTTGCTCCAAGATGCAGAATGAATTGATGAGGACTTGGAGAGATTGTGCTAAAAAAACGGAAAGCAAAATCAAAGATGTCAGATGATACTTCTTGATAGCACAAATTGAAACCTCTAGTAGATTTCTCATGGACTCTAGAAATTTGAGTTTCCCTAGGAAATAGGGTAGCCGATTGCAATTCATAAAGAATGTGGAAATTATTATTATTTCCTCATTTTAGCCTTTGTTAAGTTAAAATGGTTTTGCCAGTGTGGCTAATGTTGGATGTCAGGATGAGTATGGAATTATTATCTTGTGGTGTTTGTGTGCATGAAAATAATGTTATGTTTCATATATGCTGGTCAATGTTGTTGTCTTATCTTTACTACCATTTTCTTTTATATTTTTTTTACTATTTAAGTATAAATTGGTTTAGGCATGTGACAGAGTCTGAATTGTCATAGAAAAGCAAGCTTAAAGTTGAAGGAATTGATGTCTTTTTCTTTGAATTTGATAGAGGCCTAATTGATTTGTTTCTTTGCAGGCTATTGGTCCAGAGCTTACTTTTTATAATAAATCCCAAGATGTGGGAATGTCACCGATTATCTCTAGCAAACTTTTGCATGCACAATTGGATGCATTTGCTAGGTTTGCCTCTCCTTTTTTTTTGAATTGTCTTCTGTATTTCAAATTATCTGCTTTTTGATTATTGCTCCTCTCAAGTGACAAAATTAACGTACTAATATGTTGTCTCACCTTAATAGATTCAAAATTTTTCTTTAAACTTTGATGCTTTGTAGTATTGTTGTAGTACGTCCCTTTTGCATTGTTTTTATTTATGTGAAGTTCTATGATCAAAAGAACGCATTCGGCAATGTTTGGATTGAGGTAATTCAACAATACATGGATTGTTCACAATCCATGCATTGTTTAAAAACCATGGATTTTGTATAATGTGGGATTTTGACAATGCCTTAAAATGAAGGATTGTTACTACAATCCATGGATTTTGTAAAATCCATCATCTAAAATTTTACCAAACCAAACTATGGATTTAATGAAATCAATGGATTTTGTCAAATCCCTCATCCGAATTCCCTCAACCAAAACGTTGCCTTAATGTAGTTAATATTCATGATTCCTCACAGCCTTCCTCTTTGGCTAG
>CANYLF011817673.1:0-11852 GCA_948193215.1 Bocquillonia castaneifolia | reverse complement strand
ATAATAAATTGGGTTACCTTTTGTTTTACCTTAATTTACTGATTGTTCTCATGTTTAAAAAATACATTTTTATTTTTTGTATTATAGTTTTATTATTTTAATTGTCCTTTTCTATATAATTTTAATAATTTTTTACTATTTTATATAAATTAAAAGTAATAGCTTATAGTTAACAATAAAATATGATATTATAATGATAAAAATATCTAAATTAATGTCTAAATATATTTTATTATAAATAAAAAGACTAATGAATATATTTATCATTAGAATTTATAAGTATTTATATTTATATCAAAAAATATATTTAGAAATTATTTTGCATATTCTTATTATTATAATATCATAATTCAAAGTTTTTTTTTATGATTTTTCACTTTTATCTTAATAAAAAATGATTCAAATTGTATAAAAGAGTAATAAATTTAATAAAAATAAAATATAAGAGTTAAAAAATATAACGTGAAGGGATAATCAGTGTATTAGATTAAAATACAGGTAAATCGTAATTACCCCTAATAAATTAGCCGCGTGATTTGTTGTTGTAAAAAAGAGCGTAACAGAGGTACCTCATAGTATAAGGGTGGTGAGTGTTGTCACATGATTAACATCATGATCTGATGATTTTAAGGAGCGTGTAAACAGCGCGTGAAACTTTTTTTATCATCCTAGTCAACGGTCAGCGAGCGAGAAAGCCGCTTTTGAGGCTAAGTTAATAAAGACCTGGACAAAAAGCAGTACTAGTAACTTAACCCTGGTTTAAAGAGAAATCATACAATAAAAAAAACCTGTTCTGTTCTTCTTCTTCTTCTCTTTTTTCTCGGTTACAACTTACAACTGAACTTACAGTAACTTGATTGATTAAGAAACCATGGTAAAAAAAAAAGGATGGAGTAAAAAAATGATGATACATATCGAGTTGGGCCAATAGAGGGGCACTGACACAAGTCATGATTGAATCTATACCCATCTGTCACTCTCTACTTTCTCTCTCTGTATCTTTATTTATTTTTAATTTATAAATATAAATTGGATTGGAGTAGTCCCATCCCATCCCATCCCATCCTTTCACTATACTGCTAAAAGCAAAAGGCTGAGACATCTCTGGCTTAAAAAACTCAGCCATTTTCTACCCTTCCTTTTCCCCCCTCCTCTTTCCTTTTCCTATGTATCCTATGTATATGTTTATGTAGCCCTATAAAAATTTCATTATTTCTCCCTCTTCTGCTACTTACTATATCCCCCCACCCCACCAAGGCTACCCCCTCATTGTGAAACCAATAATTAAGGAATGGGTGACAAGGATGATGGACTGGGTTTGGGTTTGAGTCTTACTTTGGGAGGTGCTGCTTCTTCTTCTGCTGCAAATGAACAACATAATCAGCCTTCTTTCAAGCTCAATCTCATGCCTTTTCCGTCTCTCTTTCTTCATAATAATAATCACCTCAGGACCTCCTTGAATGACCTCTTTCAATCTTCTGGTACTTCTTATTCTTCTTCTTTTGTTTTATTATTTTATTTTTTCACTTTTTAATTTACTATAGTTTGACATCTTTTCTTTCTTTATCTTAAAATCTGAAACAAGAAAAACTAGACAAATAAATTATAGGTAGAACTCAGAACTACCCCTTATGGCTCCGTTATTTACGAGATTGCCATTTGCTTTTATGACTCACCTTCTCCCTATGACAGATAGGAACGTTACTGATAATAGGAGGTCGTTTCAACGTGGGATCGATATGAACCGTGCACCACTCGTCGTCGATTGTGATGATGAAACTGGCGTTTCCTCTCCCAACAGTACGATTTCAAGTTTAAGCGGAAAGAGAAGCGAGAGAGAACAGAATGGAGTGGAGGAGGCCGAAGAAGCCGAGAGAGCATCCTGCTCTCGCGGTGGCAGTGACGATGAAGACGGTGGAGCTGGCGGCGATGCTTCAAGGAAAAAGCTCAGGCTTTCAAAGGAGCAATCTCTACTGCTGGAAGAAACTTTCAAGGAGCACAACACTCTCAACCCTGTAAGAGGCATTTTGGTAATTTTATCAATTAAATTTTTAATTTTGAGTTGGTAAGATGAAATGTGGTGGGTTTTCATGTAACGGTTACAGAAGCAGAAGCTGGCTTTAGCCAAACAGTTGAATTTGACGTCTAGACAGGTGGAGGTGTGGTTTCAGAACAGGAGGGCAAGGTGAGGAAGCAAAATCATTTTCTAATTTTTCAGCTTTTGATAGGGGTATTACTGTCCTAAATGATTAAAATGAGGGTATCATGGCCTTTTCAACTGGCCCTACCTGCTTGCCTGCCTGCCTTCTTCAAGTGCAACTTTTAATTCTGTCGTCACCTTGAATTCTATTGGTATTATTAGGAATTTTGCATTAGGGGGGGGGGGGGGGGGGTGTTTTTAATGGTAAAGTGACAGTGCTAACTAACATCTGGGGGTATCTTTGCCACTTTTAGTTTTGCTTCAGTTTGAGCATATTTAACCAAATTTAGCCTTTTATGTTTTTTTTATTATTATGAGCATTTAATTAGTAGTTTCACTTTCAGATTGAAAAATTGAATTCTGTGGATTGCTATTTTGAACCGGGATTTTAAAAATTGTACTAGTATATGTTTGGTGAATATTTATGTCTGTTTTGTGTGGTACTAATGCTTTTATTTATTGTAAATTACTAGTAGTTCCTAGTAGTACTTGGTCTTTGGAGTGAGTTACCATTGCATTTAAGAAATACAAAAATTAATTAATTATTTGGAATGTTATTTAATGGAGTAATTAAGTTGGTGAATTAAAAATGGATGGCGTGGCAGGACAAAGTTGAAGCAGACAGAAGTAGATTGTGAGTATTTAAAGAGGTGCTGTGAGAATCTAACACAAGAGAATAGACGGTTGCAGAAGGAGGTGCAGGAGCTAAGAGCACTGAAGCTATCACCACAGCTATACATGCACATGAATCCTCCTACGACGCTCACCATGTGCCCTTCATGCGAGCGAGTTGCTGTCTCATCATCATCAGCTAACCAAACCCGTCAGCCCCAGCGACCGGTGCCCATTAAGCCTTCTTGGCCACCAATGCCTGGCATCCGACAACATCCTTCTAGGCCTTAATTCTTAATTACCAGCTAGGCATTTGGATTTTATTATGTTTTGTTTTAAGAACGTGTATGCGAAGGGAATACTACAAAACCAAATTAATTAGGATGCAACAATTTTGTATAGGCGGTTGACTTTGATGATAAAGTCACAAAAACAAACTAGTGTTAAACTTTGATTAACTGCAAGGATATATAGAGAATATCTTTCTCTTGGCTGACAATCTTATGACAAAGTGGGATTTTGCATGTACTGCCTAGGAATTAATTGATTAATATTCATATTGAGTGCTTCTGGTGATTCTAATGAATGAATGGAAGATGATGCTAAATGGGTTTCCATCTTTTCCTAGTGCGATTCTGCGAATTTCTGCTATTTCAAGCAGAAATGTTTTGTTTGGACTTTGGATTTTTTAATCAATAATGAGAGCACGCCAATTAGTATGCAATCCTCCTGTTTCATGTATCCCGGGTTTTTATTTTATCTTGCGAAAACCATTGCCCATATGAATCCAAACATGGCCATATGTAGTTTAATTTAGGTTTATTTTATAATGCCAAAGTTATTTCTTTTCTTTGTATATTGGGAAAGTGGCGGAGACTCGATATTTATACCAAACTCAAAACTTATTTCATTGATTCACCGATGAAAATTGAATCAGTATAATAAAGAAAACTATATAAAAAATAGAGAAAATAAATATGAAAATGAAAAAAAAATAAGTTTGATTATATTTATCGTGTATTATGTCATTATTTTGTAAAATAAAACCCATAATTTTATTTACATAAGAAAAAAATGTTTAAATTGTCCATAGCCTCATAGTGGATAAGAATAATTAAAGAGTGCTGGCGATCGTTATGAGTAAAGATAACCCATAAAATAAATAAAGAATAATCTATTTATATCGTTTTTCATTTAATAGTGTGTGATTTTCTGTGATATGAGACTATTACTTTGAAAGTAGAGAGAATTTCTCGAGCCTTAGTGAGACTTTGGTTCGATTCCAAATGCGTCTATAATATAATGAGATGGTAAAACCCGATTTTTCAACAATGATGATACCTAAGGCGATCTTAGTCATTTTAACTCCTATCACTAATATTTTTATAATATGCAATTAATATAATATATAAGTTTATTATATAATATTTTATGTGATTTATTATTAGTGTAGTGATTAAGAATTTGAATAACTTTTAAATTTATTTTGGATATAATTTTACGATTTATGATAATTAATTTATTAATTTCAGCATAATTAGTTAATTTATTAATTAGAGATAAATGTTTTTTTTAATAAATTTATCAAATTTTTTGTATTATTCAA
Organism: Bocquillonia castaneifolia; assembly: GCA_948193215.1. Classification (NCBI taxonomy): domain Eukaryota; kingdom Viridiplantae; phylum Streptophyta; class Magnoliopsida; order Malpighiales; family Euphorbiaceae; genus Bocquillonia; species Bocquillonia castaneifolia. The sequence continues at coordinate 7,434 of CANYLF011817673.1, read as the reverse complement.
TTTTATTATTAAAAAATATAAATATATTCATTATTTAGTATAATTATGTGAATTGTAATGATAAATTTATTTTTTATATATAAATTTATTGATATTTCTTAAGTTATTAATATTATTTTCTCTTATAGTTTTAGAGAGGTTTTATAAACCTTTTAAAAAAATAGATTTTAGAATTAGAAGAAGTTAGAAATCTAAGACCGGTACTATTACTTAAGAGAAAATTTGTGTCAGGATAAAATATAATCCGAATGACATAATTATCAATCCGAATCTCACAAAAATCCTGCTCTTCATGACATTTCTGGCACACCTGTACGAAAAAAACAATATTAGACTTTGTGCTTACATGTAGGGATAGTAGTTATCTCTTTTCTTAATCCAAGTCCTCCAACTTGTATCTCCCAAGATATAGCTTAATAGTTGAGATATATGTATTGGATTCTGGAAATCGATCAAACCCCCTCCCTAATATAAAAAAAAGTCCTCCAACTTGTAATTTCAAAAATAAACTGAACACTTTATCAAAAGCCATGGAAATTGAAAGAAAAGAAAAGAAAAGTACATAAAACCTGTATATAAAAATATTTTATTATGGAATGAGAAGTGATTAATGGCGCTAACTGATTTAAATCAAATGAATTATAATAGAAAATCACTTTTAAGCACGATTTTTTAGGAGGAAAAACATTTAACAATCACAATTTTTAAAACACTTTAAAAGTTTAAAATTACCATTTTATTCCTTATGATTTAAATCAGTTTATGTCATTGAACATTATTGTTATGAAATAAACTCCATATAAGAATAAAAAATTATGGTTCCTGCTTTCACTAATCAGTTATAAATAAATTTTTATTAAGTTATAAACTCTATATTCTTTTAAAAAAATTATAAACTCTATATAGTAATAAAATTTTTGCGGTTCCAACAATATAATTATATAGAGGTTTTACTGTATTTTAAATTGAAAAATAAGGGTGAGGCGAGGCTAAGTAGAAAAATTTCCTCCGAAAATATTTACAAACATTAGATAAATGAACCAACAGGATCTTAGTTTAGTGGTAAAGTCACATGTCAAGGAAAGTCCCATTTAAGAGAGGTCTCGAATTCGTGCCTCACCCCCGTTGGGAGAGAGTTGAGTGTTCTCTCGATTGAAGATTAATCTTGAAAACCGTAAAACAGGATCCAGAATACTCCAATGTGAGTCGTGTGTGCATGTATACTCCACCTGTAAAAAAAAAAAACATCGAGTAAATGATTAGCTGGGAATTAGTAATGATCTGCTCCGGAACTGGAATTGTGATATATCATTAGGCGAGATTCGAAGGTACACAGATTGGGCTAGATAGATAGATGGTCCATGGAAAGGAGCACCTATCCTATATATGTTGGACTGACCCCTACATGTACAATAACTGAGCTCAGGCTCCAAAGATTAATTGGTTTCTTTTTTTTTCAATAAAAAAAAAAAGGCTCAAGGAAGGAGGTGAAGACTGAGAAGAATAGATATGTAGTAGTATTAAATGGGTATCGTTCGTCTGGCTCAATTGTAGTAGAATAGAATCAGTAATCAGACAAGTGCAATCCCAATCCTTGGAGGGAGGATTTGTGCACTGACCGCCTTTGTGATTTATGATATGATACGAGCAAGAAAGAATTTAAGCATTCGAGATTGAGAATGGGATTGAGATTGATTAAATATATCACTGATATCGATGATGATCGATATCTTTGTCACTCGATCCTAAGTATATTATCTCTCTCTCACTCTATTTATTATTAGTAATGTAAGGAGTCATTTGGTTTGAATTCGGAAATCGGAATCGGAATGAAGAGAAATGGGAAATGTAATGAAAATTTTGATAAATTGTTTGATTAACTAAACAGTAGGAAAATAAATGAGAATTTTATAATAATATTTTTAATTGTTTATAATATTAAAATATTTTATTTTTATCATTTTATATGTTTCATTTGTGAAATATAAATCTTATATGTAAATTTTCACTAATTTAAGCAATTAATAATGGTTTAACTTGATTACCATGAAAATGAAAATCTATTCCCTAGGGTAGTGGGGAATGGATGATTCCTATTGAGGGGTATCCCATTCTTATTCCCCCATTAATTTAGCTTAACCAAACATAAAAAATGAGAATCATCAATTCTTATTTCGATTCCCTCCTCATTTTTAAACATACTAAAGGGACTCTAAATGTAATTGAGCAGGATTATATAAATGCTACTGCACTACCCGTGCTTGGTCTTTACTAATTTTTCTCTGTTTTCCATCAGCTTTTGAGTCGATTAAAGCCATTAGCCCGTTACCCATGTCTGGCACTTGTACACCACCAAAACACAACACTTTGTCGAATAATTACAACCGATGCAAAACTGTTAACCCACAAAATTTATTTTGGAAAATTCATTCTTACAGTTCTTCATCTTAAGGTTTATGCATAGCATAGAATTACTTAAAGAGAGACATGGTGATTTGGGCCTATAGAATTACTTAGAAAGCCCTGCTCAAGGCTCAAAACAAATTCCCGCACCGCAAAATGGAGAATTTCATCATTTCTTTTAAACAGTTAAAAATGGTTTAGGTATTAGACACAGAATGAAGAAGAATGTGATATTCATTCTCCTTTTCAGTTTCACACTACAATTACAATTAAAGAAATATTATTAATGCGTAGACTAGAGCATACAACTTTGATCTTTTCTTGTTCTTAATCTTTAGGATTAGCATCCATCTTAATTATTTATTTTATAATTAATTTGCTCCATTCACTTCTCCTTAAACTAAACTCTGCCGTTTTTATTCAATTGAGGTACGTTTTAATGTTCTTAATTGTTTCCACTAATTCAAATTTGTATATGTTTATTATTAACCTGGTAAATGAACTGAGTGCTTGTTTTTATTTTAAACAAATTACATCTGTTCAGCACACTGAAGGTTTCAGCTATTCAGCTCAAGAGTAGTACATATATAATAGTATAACTTTGATTGCATTTGCTTTATGTCTTGAACTTCGACAGTACTGATAGTTATCCATTAATATTGTTTGGCATTGCATTAATTCAATTGTGTTTAATAGCAATTTATTTGCTTTCAGCAGATGGGATGGGATGGGAGCATCGATCACTTGAAGAAGTTGACGGGTGTGCATTTAATGTTATTTTTTAGTATTTACTGAAATAATTGAAAGGCCTTGCTGCTTCTACTTTAATAATAATATTATTTATTATTTATTTTTTTTTTTAATTCTGTGTACTCAATTTCTTGTTCACATTCTTCTCAAAAACATTTTAGAGAGCGCCCTTCCTTCATGTTCATTCTGAAAAATTTACTGGGATTTCCATTTTCAGCCCCTCCATTATTGTAACATCTATACATATATATAATGTTGTGAATTGCTGTAGTTCTTATGGCCAAATTTATTCGGGAAAACTTGATCATTGAATTGTTCATCAAACAGTATATGCAACTCTTTCAATTATTCTTTTCATTGAAAATGTATCTGAAACTTGTGCCTTTTGCCTTTGCCTCCTTTAATCATAAATGTAAGTATTTTTTTTTCTTTTTTTATCTGTTAACAAACACAAATTAATAGTTTTAAATTTTTATTTTTAAATACAATAGTATTATTTGGCACATTTTTATTAGGACATGTTCACATTTGTATAGTTATGTATTGCTTATCATATTTAAATTATTCAACTTATAAAAAATATATAAATATTATTTTGTACTAATTTTTTTATTGAAATTGTATGTTTATTAAAATTAAGATATCGGAAAAACTTATATCATTATATAGTTCTTATACATTAAGATAACTTTATTACTTATTTTAACAGTATTACATTATCATAACTCAAAAAAAAATTATAAAAAACCTATTAATGTGCAATTTCACATTTTCAATGATATAAAATTTTAGAATATACTATCATTTTTATTATACGTTTAATAACTGCAGCACACATTGTTTTCTTCATATATTTTAGGATCGATGATTTTTTCTTCATCAAAAGTAGAGTATGCAATTTTAGTTTATTTTGAAAATAAAAGAACCTAAAAATAATTACTACAGTATAAGCTCAAGAAAAGAACTATAATAATTTGAAGATATTTAATGGTTGCATTTTAGTAATTTAAAATCTTTGTCAAGGTACTGTAAAATTTTTTTTCTTCAAATTTTAAGAAACTGCAAAGGAAACAATTTGCTATTAGTAATCCTAATGTGCTCTTCGGTTGGCAATTACTTGTCAAAGTTGGAGAAGAAGTAGAGTTTAATTAGATTTAATATGTGAATCTTAATTATATATATTTTCCTAGTTGGTTAGGGATTAGAGAGAGGTTTATTTTCCTAGTTTAATTAGTGATCCTAATTGTTTTCGGATTAAAGGTTGGCGATCACCTCCCAATAATTAACCTGGAGAAGAAGTAGAGTTTAATTAGATTTAGCAAGTTAATCTTATAATAAGATACATATATTTTCCTAGTTTGGTATAAAAATTCACAGCACACTGTCACTGACATAAACATCAAATACCGTAATTCTGTATTCAAGATCCCAAATTACCAATTAATGACCAGAAAGAAAGAAAAAAGATGACGAGGGCATTGACTGATGCTGAGGTTTTGAAGGTGAGTGGAAAAGAAGTTGAGAATGATAAACAAAATAAGAGATTAGTTGTGCGTTTTCGTCTTGATGCTGCCAATAAACAACATCTGCTCGAATTAGCACAGAACAATCTGAATCTGAATCTGTCCGGTGATCATAAACCTAAGAGCAACTGCAGTAAGATGAGGAGGCTAGTTGTGCGTTTTCCTGCAGTAGTTAACAATAACTCAGATACTAATAGTACAAGTACTAGTACTGCTGCACAAGATGATCTCGCCGACAAGGAATCTTCGAATATTATAAAGTTGGGGCCAAAGAGAGTTATTTGCAAGATGAAATAATAGATCATGCAGAGTTGCTTAGAAAGAAGAACAAGTCGGTGGTACCCAGTTTTTGTATTGCACTCACAAAATAGCCATCACTGGTGGAATCCAAGGAACCCCAACAACAAGAGGCCACTGCCTGTTCAGAGAAATATAGATAGAGCTTTTCCTGGTCCCTAATTCTTACAAGCTTCCAAGGAGCAGGCCTTAAGTAGTTTCTTCATGAAATTATCGTAAATTCCCTTTTCTGTTTTTTTTTTAAGGAATCAAAGTTCTTTCTGTTAATTAATTACTTGTACGTAGCTGTCAAATATGGGATAACCTAGATGCTTGTTCACTTGGCATCAATGCCTTAGCGTAGCAGTCCTAGGTTGGGTGTAATAGGGAGGCCTGAACCTGAATGAAGATCTTGGGTTTAGTATTGCTGAGACATGCTAAGTTCTAAATTGTAATCAATTTTTTTTGGTCATCAGAAAAAATTCTTGATCAGCAAAATTGTGTGATGATTCTTGCTGTTTAGTTCTAATTTTCTAGGGTTCTACTGTAAATTTATTTTCTTTACTATTTCTTTTCAGTGGATTTAATTTCGGAGTATATTTAAATATTAATTAATTGCACATATATATATATATATTACACTGCCTGCTTAATCGATAAATAAGCATATTTTATTAAATAATCTGTAACAGATCAATTTCATTCAACAGTTGCATGGAATTTATTTTTTCAAATTACAAAGTTAATGTCAAAAATTAAAACAGGGAGAACAGCCAAATAAGAAAAGCAACATAAATTTATTAAATAGGATAGTGTGGTGATGGAAGTAAGCAATAATATGGTATGTACAAAAGTTAGAACCGAGACTGCAGTATCCCTTACAGAGAGATGCCAATTTGAAGTTAGACCAAATAAATTAAAGAATATCACTTCTTAATATCGCTGAATGGTAATTTGGGCCTATAAATCGAGGCTCAAAAAAATACACATTCATGTGACTGCCAAATGGAGGATTTGATCATTTCTTTCACAGTTAATGTAAGTTAAAGTTTAAGGTCCAAATATTAGGGAAAAAAATAAAATGAATAATGTGATATTGATTCATTACTTGTGGCAGTTGAATTTGCACTTTTTCTCTTTTCCAATTTCACATTACAATCATGCTATGCAATTGTACTTTACTTGAGCTTTGTTCTTTTCTTGTTCTTAATCTTAAGGATTGGCATCTTTCACTTTATTTATTTTATACTTGCTGTCTATTCATTTCTGCTTTGCTACATGCTCTGCTGTTTTTGTTTACTCTCGTCAGTCGTCACAGTATCGCTATTCATTCAATTGAGGTGAATTTTACTGTTCTCGTTTCCACCGATCCAAATTTGTATATGTTTATTTATTTTGAAATGTTAATTATCCATTATGGTTGTGATAAAAATATTTCTTGTTGCCAAATCCATATTCTATGTACACTTTGATTGCATAGAGCATAGAGCCAAAGACCCATGTTGTTATTGCTTGGTAACTGATTATCTTTTTTTATTTTGTGACCACCAGAGGCAGAGAGAGGGCTTGATCTTGACAAATTGTACTAGTTAAAAAATGGCAGCAAGCACTTCATGGCCAACTCCACATTTAGAGCTGACAATTGACATTCCTGATAATCTGGAGACTAGTTTACAGGATTCCACATGTATCTACGGTGTGCCTCCAACCCTCCGCCAGATCAAACCTGAAGCCTATACTCCTCAGGTAGTCTCTATTGGTCCCATTCACTTTGGCAAAAAAGAACTTGAGGCTATGCAACTTCAGAAAAAGAGATATTTCAAAGAATTTTGCAAAAGAAAAATGCAAAAAGATAATAGTCCAGATCAAGAAAAAGAGATTCGGGAGGCATTTTCAAATGAACTTGTCAGTAAAATTGACGTAAACGAAATGCGGCCCTGTTATGCAGACAATTTTGAATTTTGCAGCACTACTTTTGTTAATATGGTTCTGTTGGATAGTGTCTTCATTATCGAACTGTTTCTGAGATTTCACCAAGTTTCAGGGAGTCAAAAGGATTTTATATTGGGTAAGCCATGGCTTAGAACTGATGTCCAGCAAGATTTGATTTTACTCGAAAATCAGCTACCCTTCTCTATTCTCGAGAAACTCTATGACTTTGCCAAACCACATTTTGTTTCTCAAAATGAAAAGGATTACCCTCCTTTTCTTCAGCTGACGCATAAATATTTCTCCAATTTCAAGCCCAGAAACGGAGAAACACCCACGAATGAAGAAGCAGCCAGTAATGCAGAATCAACACCACCTATCCTGAAGAAAATTCTGCATTTTACTGATCTGGTCAGGCAGTTCTGGGTGTACAGCTACCGACCACCGACAGAGAGAGGAAGCATTGGAAGCCTTTATAGCATAACCAAGCTACACCAGGCTGGACTGAAGATAAAGCTAGCTGAAAAGAAAAGCCGTCTTGAAATTAGTTTCC
>CANYLF011816854.1:0-10735 GCA_948193215.1 Bocquillonia castaneifolia | reverse complement strand
TTTAATTTATAAAAAAATAAAAAATATTTTGACCATGAAATTTTTTTATATATTTTTAATTGAATAAAATCGAGAAATTCATGAAAAGTAGAGAAAATTTCAAAATGGTCCAAATTTTGGTGAGAGTTTATGATACAATATTCTTAATTTAGTGGAATCAAACATTGTAAGATTTGATTAATCTTAGTGGACGAATACTAACCAACCATAGAGACTTATGTGTTCTTGAATACTAACAAAAATATTTAGTCACTATAATTAAATAAACTTTACCATCTTATAGTTCAATAAATAGATAATGTTTTACAATGACCTTTCACCAAAATTGGGACTATTTGAGTATTTTCTCTTTTTTCTAGGAATTTATCAATTTTATTTAATTAAAAAAATATAAAAATAATTTGACGGTCAATATATAATTTTTAATTTTTTATAAATTAGATTACATTTTTCTTGACTCACATTAAAATTTTCATATTGAATACCATTAAAATGAATTTATTTTATAAGGGGATAGAGGTTGGACACTAAAAGTAGGGAGTTTTGCATTACAAAAACTGAAGTTTGGGGAGTTTTTATTACAAATAAAAATAGAAGGACCATGATAGTACAATATGAAAAAGTCAAAGACCGTGTGTGAAATTAAACCAAAGAGATACCATTTAAATTGAACTTATTGTAGCTGAAAATTATGTACAGGGGGTAAATTCAAAAAAAACAATTAGAGTACAAGGGGAAAATGTAAAAAAATTGAATGTACGGGTAAAATAGGTTTTTTCTCCTCTTGTAATTCACTCCACTAACGTCGTCAAGGACTCTGTTGAATTTGTCCTTAATGTGGGTATAAATTCTAGTGCAGGGGTAAATTGGAAAATGAGATGAAGTGCAGGAGGTAAAATATGCGTTTTTCCAAGTTTGGGAATGAAAGTATGTATTCTGCTCAATATTAAAATTGGTTACGTCCTCTTCCAAGCACCTATCTGTAATTCTGTATTGTGGATTCCGGCCTTGTAAAAGCTCGTATGTATGTGCATCTAATGTTACAGCTGAGATGGAAAAAAACAAGGTGCAGTTGAAGGACCATAATAAGATCAAGCTCGTAATGCTTGCAAGAAGATATATCGGATCAAATCGATCAATTTTTATTTATTTATTACCATTTCTGAAAGTCAATTTACAAATAGACAAGTACTAAAAAAAATATTAGTCTTTCTGCATCAAATTTTAACAAAATGATCAGCACGATGGCACCAGGGGGAGTTGCTAAAAATGAATGTGGGATCTATAATAGATCCACTATAAGATTATTTCCTCTTGAACGCTAACATTGAGAGTCTTGTTTGGTAGAACAATACTGTTAACGACCACGACCTCATCTTCAACGCCAACAGCTTCACCTGTAGAAAAGAAAAAAGCATGAGAATGTGCAGACTGCAGAGCAGCAATCTCCATTGATGGTCTACCAATGAGTTGGGCCTAACCAGGCTCATCTCGCTCGCAGGTAAAGGCAAGGATGGCATAAGTCATCTGAGATACCCCAAATCTCAGCTCTATATAAAAAACACCCTTTTTACATCTTACACTCTACACTCAACACATATACATTCATTCTCATCTATCTCTCTCTAACTTAGCCATCAGAGGGTTTATGGGTAACACCCCACCTCTAATCCTACTTCCTCTATTTGTGCAGAGAGACCTCTCAAGACCGGCAGACCCAAGCCGGATAGGATGAGTCAAGTCTCGATCTATCATCCATGAAAAGTGAAAAGCAATGGCATCAGACAAAGTAGTGATGGATTGAGAAAATACCAAGGATTGTGACCCCGAGTTTGGAATTGCAATCTCCAGAAGCCTGCAAGCAGTTGATTAAAATTTACGTCAGGCATTAGGGAGGAAAAACATGCAAGAGTAGAACAAATAGTAGAGGAATCAGTAAAAAAGAGGGTGCAATTTATTAAATATGTACAGGAATAGGAAGTGAGGGATCACAGAATAATAGAAGTCAACAATGAATGAAAATCTAATCTTTGCCTATGGGAATCGAAGACATATACATGGCAATCGGCCAACTGTGAGGCTGAAGTGCATCGTTGCAATTTGTGGCTTCTGTTATGGATGTTGACAAGAATCCAACATGTAATTTACCATTGCCACTGTCATCCATTTTTACATTGATGCAAGACTGACGCATGTTTAAAATTTTAGGGAAGTTGTACATATGATAGACAACACTTGATCACTTGGATGTATTACACTAAAGGAAAACTTGCCTGGACTCGGGACCATCTCCCAATGGAAGACTTCCAACCAACAATTGCATGAATAACAACAGCATTTTCCTGAGACATGAGAAAATTATGCAGTCAAATTCATGATGCATTTGTGGGTTCCACTGATGCAAAATTCAGTTTGCTGTATGTGCTATAAATCCCTTGATTTAGGTCCTACCATGACTTCAACATCGTCTAGGATGATGCAGCTGATAAGCCTTGCACCCGGTCCAATACGGGCATTAGCAGATATTGAGACATTGGGACCAATCTGTACCACCAAAATCCAGAAAAAGCCAAAATCACAATCGAAGTAAGCCAAAATCATGGACATAAGAAAAAGAAGTGGGAAGTGTGGAGGAGAGGGAAGCAAAAACAAATCATTTCAAGGTTTTTGCCTTCAAGTGTTTTGGCCCTCTCAGTGAAACAAAAGAAAACCCGAATAAACATGCTAAGATTTTCAAGGACTTCTAGAGACAGACATAATTCTTGCCTCCTAGCCATCCATTCAGTAGCAACAGATCATATAATTCCACTAATATTTAAACTATCTGGATTGCATCTACCAACAATACTCTTTCTTAACTGATTAACCAGATATCAGATACAAGATGGAAATTTTACCTTTGCAGTTGGGTGTACTTTTGCTGATGGATGAATATAAACATCACCGATGATGGTAGCAGTATTAGAACCATCACTACTAGCCAAAAGATGTGGGGAGGTATACCGAAATTGAGCAAGATATAAACCAGAACACTTCAGGGACATTCTGCAAGTGTTAAATTGATAAAAGGTCACATAACACAACAACTTAAAAGATTGTGATAAGCACCATAACATATTAGATAGTTCGCCTTACCCAGGAGTTTTAATTTGTTCCCAGAAATCCTGGGTTTCGTATGTATAAAATTGCTTTTTTCCTGCAAGGGGAGACAGGATATCTTGATCCAATCTCACAAAATCAGAGGGAAGACTCCTGTTTTGAATAGATTCGTATCAGAACAAAAAGTTAAACTGAACTTTCTATTCATTCAGTGAATTGCAACATTGAGCATAATAATATCACAAGAAAATTAAAAAAAAAGAAGATAAATTTTAAGAACTTTGGAGAACTCTACATCAGGGACAGCTTATGCTTGGTCTCACTTTATTTAGAAGTAAAATGGTACACTAATTAAAAGCTTAGCTCTTAAAGCTCATACTACCCAGATATTTTAAAATAAATTAACATCTCCTATTGCTAATGATGCAAGAGATAATGAACAGAAATTAATCTTCTTGATTGTGTTATAATAAGGACATTTATTCAGTTCTCCCAACAAGAACACAAGGTAGTTGCACGTTCTTCTCAAAACTAATAAACAATTTTAGATGAACTGTCATTTCTTGAGCAATGAGCTAAATGTTTTTTTTTTCTTTTTTGAAAAAGCCATGACCTAAAACTTAATGAAGAAAATTCTCCCCTAACTAGTCAATGCCTTACCCACCAAACTCTAAAATTACAGATGAAAAACCAAAGGGCACAACAATCAACATTTCCCACTCTTAAATTTGTTGATATTTACGTCAAATAAAAGCCAATATTTTCAATATTAAATATACTATTAGCACATTGATAAGCTCCAGGTATTGATTCCATGATTCAAAGAATCAGATAAGAATGGGCATACCTTGTGGCAGATTGAAGAGCTTCAAAGCTGGAAATACGTCTTAAATTAGCTGCAAAACAGTAAATAGATTTAAGATTCTGGCCCAGCAGAGACCAACCATAAATAGCTAGCAAGAATGCTATTAGCAAAGGAAATTAAAAATGACAAAACAGTCTTAGTTGATTTCACAATCAAAATCCATGTTCAAAACCAATAGTTAAAATATAAAATATGGTGGTAATAATATTCCAAGAACATGCTCAAGCATTTACTATTGACTTAGCATGTATCTCTGACCTCTGTCTTTCAGTTGAGAAGAAACACCCTGGATAGCTGTAAATATATCTGGTGTAAATACATATACACCACAATTTATCAAGTCACTTACCTGCATCACAACATAACATGAAGAAAAATAAGAGATGAAAGAAAGAAAGAAGAATTACTCAACGTGCTGAGTAGAAGAAATACTGAGAATACACTGATTGATAGTTAGCATTTTGTTTCAACAAGGAGCAAAAGTAATGGTTATATATCAAGGTGAATATTTCTCAATTGACTGAAATTGTATTCAATCTTGATTGATTCTACTTTACCGCAAAAGAAAAAAAGCAAAACTGTCTTAACTAGCAAAGGCAAGGAGTTGAATTAATTGAATGGATCAACCAAAGCACATCAAAAAATATAAATTTGAGCAGTCCTTGGAGTTATACAAATCTCTGGACTTGTACTTACAAAAGTTTCAGGTTTCTCTGTGTAATGCAACAATTCTTTGGTGACTGGATCAGCAACCAATTCACCAAACTGGCTGGCTGACTCAGCAGAAACCTATATAAAGAAAAGAATAATTTAGTCAAAACATGAAGACACATGCAGCTTTATTCTGCTCCTACAACTCAAAACGATTTTCCTACACAGGATCTTTAGTTCTCTACCAACCTTGATTACTAGAATAGTTCCCATCCCGCCATATCTTCTATGAGCCTCTGCAGACATCAAATGCAAAGTAGACTAAAGACCTCTTCTGGATAAGTATAAGCTAGAAAGAAAACTTGCTCTATATGTTCACAGACAAAAATGATAAGATTCCAGATCAGGATATTACCAAGCATTTCTGGGAGAGGAAAACTGCAGCAAACATCACAATTGAGCAAGAAGATATTAGACTGCATACGATTGAACAAGAATCGCCTTGCAAAGTCAAGATAAAGAAAAATGTCTACATCTAAGTTCTAGAAGAAGTTACAGTTTAAGCATATCTACATCATTAAAGATAAAGAAGCTAATGAAAATAGGTGCAAAAATATTTAGATGAAAGGAATGAGATGAAAACCGGGCTGTCTTCCATAATTAGATCTCTGAAGTTATAAAGCCCACCAGCCGAACCATGTGGCTTATCTTCCTTCAGATATCTACAATCAAAGAATTCGTTAGTCAAATGATTAACAAAGCTTCAAAAGCAAGGCAAAAGACAGAGTTAATCATCAAAGTAATTACCTCACAGGGACTTTAAGCTCATTGGAGATTGATGAAACATACAATGCGAATTCTCGCTCCTCATAGAACCCAACAAGATAGATCTGTGCTAGGTTTGGAATCTGAAACAGAAAATGCAACTTCAAAAGTCAAAACCACAAGAGTACAAGCAAAAACCAACAAAGGAGTCTAAAGTGAAATCTAAAAAAGATACTAACAAGCTGCAAAGCTGATTTCTATTACTGCAATTCACTTGTGAGTTGAAAGAGTAAGACATACCCTTTTGCAAGCAGAAATTGGATGGTGAACCATTGGTTGTCCTGCTAAAGGAAAAAGAGGCTTGGCAACATTCAATGACAACGGCCGGAATCTAGTTCCTGAATTGGAAGTTTAAAAAAAAAGGCAACACATTAAATTTCTCATATGAAATAACCAAACAAATGATAACAAATTACCTCAAAACATCGCATCCTTAGGAAGATACAAAATCAAACAGAAAAATTGAGAGTCTCCAAACAGAAACCAAACTGAAAAAACAGCACATTTGACGCAAAATTCATTACCTTTAGTAGGTCCACCGACCATAATCACAGCAACAACCTTTTCCTGAGAACTACCCATATCGAATGAACAAAAACCCAGATCTTCAATCCCAAAAAGGAAAATTCAGAACAAAGAGAGGCTACGTTTTACAATCTCACACTGAAAAAAAAAAACACCCACAAAAAGAACATAAACAAATATGTTAATGTTACACCACGGGATCCAAGGCCAGCTAAAAGCCAAAAGAACCCAACTTTCTTTTATAAATGAGAGTACATTTTGGCAAGTAGCTACACTCTGAATTGGGTTGGTGAAATCGGAAAGCAACAGAAAAAAAAAAAGATAAGATCTTTAATTGGTATTTGCTTGAGAAGAAGAAAGAGCAGAGGCCACTCACTAGCGATAAAGTACGTTAATAAACCAAAAAAAGATTGTAACTTTATTAGAGATGAGAAATTTCCATGTGTGTTTCCTCCTCAGTCCTTCATTTACAATTTGTTCGTGTCTGTCTGTTTCTCGTTACTATTTCAGTTTTTCACCGACGCCAAATTCAAGAGATTGAGCTTTCTGCTGTTGTGGGACCCAGTACGTTATTATGGCCCCACCCTTCAGCTTTCAATATGATGGTGTAAAACTAAAACTATTAATTATGAACCAGGACAAGTATATTCTTTGACTCCCATGACGAATCATTTCTAATTCTCATATTGCACATGTTTTCTCATTTTCATTTTCTTTTTTCTTTTTAAATTTGGATCAGATCTGAATCCATTTAACTTCGAGTAATTCGGATATATATTTTTTTTACGAAAATTTCAATGTATGAATGAATTTCTAATTTTATTGGTCACATAATAAATTCAATTAAAATTTTTAAAATATTATAAATTAGTATGATGTGATTTGTAAGTTAGGCCAGAGCAACAAATTAAGGTAATCATAGTATTAGATCGTTGGAACTAAAAAACCATAATCATTGTGTTCAACTTTAGAATTATAAGATGGGTTTTGGAAATACAACATGGCTAAATTCAAAGTAGATGCAACCACCTTTTTTGTGTGAAGGAATCTATGAAGTGAAAATGAGGTAAAGATCAAATGGAAGGTGTTAGTAATATCTAGTCCTTTCTCTTGGTCTCCAAGTTTGGTTCAGTGGGTCTCTATAAGGCAAAAGGAACAGTTACATTATGATGGGATTTGGGATCCCGTTCGTACTCCTATACTTAAGTTAATGAATAAGACCAAGTGAATATAAAATAGAAGGGTTTAGGATTTTAGAAGAATATAATTACCTTGGTATATCTTTGTACTATTCTTTATATAGTATGTTCAAGGAATCTAGGATTTTTGGAGCATCTGTTTGATTTCTTACAAGTATCCCTATGGTCCCCTATTCCCTCAGTCTTCTAAAAAGATGCTATTTTTCTGTTATGTGATACTGGGCCTAATTCTAGCCCAATATCTACAACTCTATCAGTACTCCCCTCTCAAGTATTGGAAGTTATTTATGACTTCGCTGTGGTTTTTAAGCATCGAGTTTTCTCTCTCTCTCTCTCTCTCTTTTGAACATCCATATCTAACAGTAGCGGCTTTCTACTATCTTGATTTTCTGGTTTTAAATTTTGTCTTCTCTTTTTTTTTTGAGATCCGCAAATTTTGACATCCGCGTATTCTGAGATTCCCGTGAGGAAGAACTTTTTATTTTTCAATATTTGTGAGGGAGTTTTGAATTTTGAAAATATTTATTATTTTTAGTCTTTTCTAATTTCTGGTGCCCTTACAGTCTGTCAGTTACTTTCCCATTTATGACAAGACGTGTCTCCCATTTTCTTGTGATGATAACTGCTATTAATTAATCTATTACCATTTCTCTTAGTAGGCTTTTCGTGTGCCAGTGACCTTTTAGTTATCTTTTTTTTCTTCCACCATTGATTTTAATTTCATCATACGGTTTAACCTTTGCCTTGAATATTCCTCTTTCTTATAAATTGCGTTTTTTTACTTTCCTTTACCTTTCCTTGATTTTTCTCTTCTTCTTTCTGTGCATTTTCTTTAATCGCTTCTTGTTTGAGATTTTTCTTTGCTGGGTTTTTTTCTGTTTCGCTTCTTAGAGTACTTCCAACTGAAAACAGGTTCTTTTCGAATGGCTCTTATTGATTTACCTGATGAGTTTGCAGAAAATATTGTTGGTTTTAATGCCATGATGGCTACTCTGGCCAAAGAAAAGTCTGATTTTATTGATTTAGATCTTTATCATGATTTTATTCGTCAATATCCCTTGCCTGTTGGTTATTCATATCGTCGTCCTGATGCTAAATGCCGTGCTACTGATCATATAGGTAGTAGCAGGGTGATTGTCTAGGCTAGTCAGCTATAAGCTGGCCTGAGATTCCCTTTGGAACCTCTGTTAGTTAAAATTTTGAAATATAAAAATATTCCTCTATGTCAATTTCACCCTAATTCGATTCGTAGTTTTCTAGGGTTTTTATATGTTCGTGAATGCGCTGATGTTGAGCTGACTGTAAATAGATTTTTGCGATACTTTAAACTGACTCGTTGTAAAAAGGAGATTTTTATTTATGCTACTTGGCGAGGTTCTGCCTATCGCTTTTGGGATGGTAGTCCTTCCAAGGTTCACGATGTAAAAAATAGGTTTTTGATTGTCCACCATGTAGATGCTTTTCAATTACTTCCTCTTGATTGGGTTGTGGGTGTCACCTCTGGTCGTAAGAAACTTAAAAAGAAAAAGCGGCTTGAATTGCAATCTTTTGCTGCTCTTCATTTTAAAAACATAATTTTCTTAGATGACCGTGTCCCTAGTTATCTTTCTGAAAGGGCTTCTTCAAAGAAAAAGTCTAATAAAAGAGCCGCTAAGGCTCCTGTTGTCGATCGGCCGGTTAGTGATGATGACCCTGAGATGGTTAGTTTGATAGCCGCTATAGATGATACCCGAAATGTTCTTCCATCTTCACTATTACCTCCTAGGTCTAGGTGTCTTTCCAAAGGTATTAGGATATTAGATCATCCTGGTAGTCCTATCTCCTCATCTAGCTCATATGATGTTGACCTGAACCTTGTAGCAAAGATGGCCGCTGAAGCTGGCATTGAATATGGTATTTTATTAACTTTTCATTTTTGCTTCCTTTAATTGATTATTATTTTCTTTTGCTAATTGTAGAGATGCATTTTACTGGAATGTCTTTGGTAGATTCGGTTGCTCCTCCCAAGCCATGTAAGAGGGCTAGGATTTCTGCCGAAGTCTCGGCTACTACTAATACCAGTTTATTGGCTCCTGTTGCCAGCGGTGGGATAACAGTTGGTGCAACTCTCCCAATCAACGTTATTTCCACAAATGTGAGCGATAACGACTTGGTGCTTTCTTCTGTTGGGGCCCTTACTTCTGCCATTTCTACGAGAGCTGTTACTTCAGTTGGCACTCTTACTTGTCCATTATCAACCTCATTACCTGAAGCGGCTCGTGTTCATACATCTGATGCTCTTGTTACTACAAAGAGAGGTGGTTCCTCTGCTGCTACCCCTCGCTTTGATGGTTCTGAGTTGTGTGCTGACGGGGTTGAACGTCCTTTTATTCTTAGAAAGGTATTTTGTGAAGAGACTGGAGCACCTACTCTTCACAACGACTGGCTTCATGTTAATCTAAAGAAGATTTCGATGGAGAATGAAGGTGTTGCCAAGGGGTTCTTTGAGATAGCCTGCCTTCCAAAGGATATGGTTAAAGTGCGCTCAATTCCTGAACTAAAACTTCTTTCAGAGATCCGCAGGCATTATTTTGCTTTAAGTATAATATTTTGACTAAGAATTTTTATGTATGTATTATTTGTTATTTATCTTCCTTGATGTATGTTTCAGGCTTTTCAACATATTGAAGCTAACAACCCAAAAAATACACAATTTTATTAAGAAAAAGATAAATAATAATTAACAATTAAATATAATTTTAAACTTGATTAAATTCCTCTTCAAAAATATATTTTTTTAAAAAGGGCACAACGATAGTTGTGATTTCAACAACGATCGTTGTTAAAATGCATCAAAACCATCCGAAGAAATAGAGAATCACACGAACTCGTGGGACTTCAACAACGAACTCATTGTTAACCAGCAACGATCGTTGTGAACAGTACAACGATCGTTGTTATCCAAAAATCACCAAAATAAAATTTTTGAATAAAATTCACAGTTTTAAAACAGTATTTTCGACTTTCCTCTGTAAAAACAGACTCTAAAAGGTTCGTAATCAACATAAATATATAACAAGCTTTTTGATATATTAAAACAAAACCGAAACATATGTTCTTAACTAGAATTCACATAAATACATCAACTTATACAATATTACAAACATATACATATTCAGACCAACATGCATAAATATACTCAAACAACTAATCAAATATAATTACACCTCAACAATCAATCATAACCATTTCATACCAAAAATCAATCACAACCATTTCATTTCTACACACAATCACACCATTTTATATCAATGAAATGCTTTTCTCAACTTTCTCATTTCTCAATAATCTCATCTCATTCTTCTTTTTCTCAATTCGTTTCTACATCAATTACTCATCAATCCACCATTTCTCATTCTCAAACCACATCACACAAATTATTAATTTCAATGTCATCCCTTCTCAAACTCATACATTGCCAAACATAATCTCACAACACAAATCAATTCAACATTCACAATTCATTCCATCCCAATTAATCATTTACTCATTTCACAATCAAACACAATTAATTTCACTATCATCCAATCAA
>CANYLF011816724.1:0-14491 GCA_948193215.1 Bocquillonia castaneifolia | reverse complement strand
TCTCTTTCTGACCTTAGACATGTTAATTTAAGGAATAATAGGTTTTTTGGTAGCTTACCTTCTCAGCTTTTTCAAGCTCAGGGACTTCAAAGTTTGGTTCTTTATGGGAATGCTTTATCTGGGTCTTTGCCAAATGAATTTGGCAAGCTTAACTACCTTCAGACTTTGGATTTGTCACAGAATTTCTTTAATGGGTCAATACCCACTTCAATTCTTCAATGCAAGAGACTTAGGGCTCTTGATCTCAGCCAAAATAATTTTACTGGTTCTTTGCCTGATGGGTTTGGTACTGGTCTTGTTTCTCTTGAAAAACTTGATCTTTCATTCAATAAATTTAACGGCTCACTTCCTAGTGATATGGGAAATTTGTCTAGTTTACAAGGAACTGTAGATTTGTCTCACAATCACTTCACTGGTTCAATACCAGCTAGTCTTGGAAATCTTCCCGAGAAGGTTTACATTGATTTGACTTACAACAATTTTAGTGGACCAATACCACAAAATGGTGCTCTTATGAATAGAGGACCAACTGCATTTATTGGGAATCCTGGTCTCTGTGGTCCTCCATTGAAGAACCCTTGTTCTTCAGAAACTCCTGGTGCAAATGCACCTTCATCAATTCCTTTTCTGCCAAGTAATTACCCACCTCAAGATTTGGATAATAATGGAGGAAAGAGTGCAAACGGAAGAGGACTCAGTAAGGGTGCTGTTATTGCAATAATTGTGAGTGATGTAATTGGAATTTGCTTGGTTGGATTGTTATTTTCATATTGTTACTCAAGGGTTTGTGCCTGTGGTAAGGATAAGGATGAAAATGGTTACGTTTTCGATAAGAGAGGGAAGGGAAGGAAGGAGTGTTTGTGTTTTAGGAAGGATGAGTCTGAGATGTCTGATAATGTGGAGCAGTATGATCTTGTACCACTGGACGAGCAGGTCGCATTTGATCTGGATGAGCTGCTTAAGGCCTCGGCTTTTGTTTTAGGGAAGAGTGGAATTGGCATTGTATACAAAGTTGTGCTTGAAGATGGGCTTACATTAGCTGTGAGAAGATTGGGTGAAGGAGGTTCTCAAAGATTTAAGGAATTTCAGACAGAAGTAGAGGCAATTGGCAAGCTAAGGCATCCCAATGTAGTAACTCTAAGAGCCTATTACTGGTCTGTTGATGAGAAGTTGCTAATTTATGATTATATACCTAATGGAAGCCTTTCAACTGCTCTTCACGGTAAGTTGAGAAATCACCTTGACAAGCACTTATTTTATTCTCTCATTCCATTATTGATGGTGATTTTGTTTTCTTAAATAGTATCTGATTGTTGTCCTAGCACTTATGCAAATTTGATTGTTTCTGTTTGTTTTCATGTCTTTAGGGAAGCCTGGAATGGTTTCATTTACACCGTTGTCCTGGACTATGCGGTTGAAAATCATCAAGGGGATTGCAAAAGGCTTGGTTTATCTGCATGAATTCAGCCCTAAAAAGTATGTTCATGGAGATCTGAAACCAAGCAATATTCTTCTTGGGCACAACATGGAACCACACATTTCTGATTTTGGACTAGGGCGGCTAGCAAACATTGCTGGGGGGTCCCCAACTCTGCAATCTGCTCGAGTTGCAGCAGAGAAACCACAAGAAAAACAACAAAAGAGTGCACCCAGCTCAGAAGTTGCTACTGTTTCATCTACAAATATAGGATCTTATTATCAGGCCCCTGAAGCACTTAAGGTGGTAAAACCATCACAGAAATGGGATGTATACTCTTATGGAGTGATCTTACTAGAAATGATCACTGGAAGATCACCACTGGTCCATGTTGGTACCTCAGAAATGGATCTTGTCCAATGGATTCAGCTATGTATTGAAGAGCAAAAACCACTCTCCGATGTTTTAGATCCATATTTAGCGCCAGACGTGGATAAAGAAGAGGAAATTATTGCAGTTTTAAAGATAGCAATGGCTTGTGTTCATAGTAACCCTGAAAGGAGACCTACAATGAGGCATGTATCTGATGTTTTGAGCAGATTAGCTGTATCCTCAGATTGAGAAATTTAACGGATGGTTGATTCTTGAAGGCATTTCATCAATTTCATTAAGGGTATCAACAATTCTTGAACCAGTGTAAAAGTAAATGATGAAAAACTCTGTAATTCTTGTATTTGTTCTTGGTAGGATTTTTATGCTCTATCATTGCATGAGAGGCGTAGTTAGGTGATGGTGGGTCTTCTTTTAGGAGCAAGGTTGCAACTGCTTTTGTACGGGATGGCTTGTTATTGTATATGTTAAAAGATGTTCTCTCTGTCTTTTTCTTTGTATTGTTAATGGAAAGCTAGTTATTTGTTTATTGGAAAAAGGGTCAAATAGGTCCTTGAACTTGTATTACAGGATCATTTAAGGTTAAATTGAACTTTTAGGTCAAATAGATTCACAACTTCTATTTTATGGTCAAATGGATTCAATTTTTTTATTTTAGGCCAAATAGATTCAATTTTTATCTTAATTGCACATATAACTTTATCGATCTATTTGCCCAAAAAACAGAAATTGGATCTATTTGACCCAAAAGTATAAAAATTGGATCTATTTGGTCTTGAAATAGAAGTTATGGGTCTATTTGGCCCAAAAGTTTAATTTAGACTTAAATGGCCCTATGACACAAGTTCAAGGACCTATTTGACCCTTTGTCCTTTGTTTATTGCACATTTGCATCTGTTAAAATTCTAGAAACAATTATCACTGACAATAAAGCTTTTTTTTTTTTGTTAACCGGTGTCGAACAGCTTGAGTAGATTGCTGTTAGCTTGAGCGGTGTCTTAGACTGCCTGACTGCTTGAGTGAAATCTATCTGTGCTTAATGAATTTCTTGAATAACAGGCCTGCTACCAAATGACCATATAGTATATATATATTTGTATCCAGTTTGCAGGGATTTTAATTTTTCATAAGATGTTTTTATCTTGGACAAACCAAGACCTTACCAAATGCCTTTTTTTTTTTCACATAATCTTAATGCGTAGGGTTATGCAATGTCAGATATTAAAAATAATAGAATGTGTCCAAACAGGAAATGATTTTTCCAGTACCAAACCATGTGGCATGAATGTAGGGGAAATGGAAGTGGTCTCCACTAATTAAAAGTATCCAATCAATGTTAAAGTTGTTAGCTGTAATTTTGGATTTTGATAGGTCTTTTTCTTTGATATCTTAAATTTATTTGACTTTTAACAAAGATTCTTGTTGGAATGTCTTTAGTCAATTCACTCCAGCTTAGCTTAACTTTAGCCCCTGCCAAATTCAAGTCTTCATCATTGACCCTGGATTTAATCTTAAGACCCTGATTAAGATTTATGATTAAATTACACTTACAACAACATGTGGATAAATTTGTGTAATTAACTAATTATAATCCCTCAAGAACTAGAAAATATTCTGTTATTGAAGAATGTTACAAGACATGATATTATTGGGTTATTTTCCAATTCAAAAGCTCATTGCATGAACTGCTTTTTTTTTCCCAACATTATTTTCTAGTGATGTAACAAGTACTAAGAACATACACTAATTAGGATAGTTTGTACTAGACTGACTTAAACATTAAAAGTTTCATTAGTTAATTTTTAGGGTTTTTCTTCTTAACCTCAAGGTTACATAACTTGGTTTCACTTCATGATCACAGCAATCCATAGTTTCACTTCATTACCTTTTGACAGAGATGAATATGGCAGAAGCAATTCAGTTTCGTTGTGCGATCCTTAGCCGCTTGACGCATTCTATAAATTCCCTGTCAAGATTCAAGCAAATTGAGTTACTAAACTACTAATTCTGATCTAATACAAAAAAAGAGAAACATAGACAATAGCAGTAAAAAAAACCTACTTCCAAGGAACATCACCAACAGTTCTCCAGTTGTTCTCCCTGTCCTTGTAAAACAAGCAGAATTCAGACCCTGGCTGGAACAACCTTAACCCTGTTCCAGTTTGTCTTCCTGAACAATGAAAACTTGGAAAATGAATCATGATATTTAAGTCACGAGTAGGCGAAAAATGTTGCGGCTCGAAATACTTGGGTACTTACCAAACATGTCTTCAAGTTGAACTGCAAGGCTTGAGTAACCACCATGATTCAGTATGCAGATTTTCCTACCAACCACCACTCCATCCATGTTCACCTTTACATAAGCCCAAGTTTCTTTGCTTTGCACGCCTTCTGCATCTTCGTCACATTCTTCCTGTGCATTTCCTTGATATCCAGAATTTGTATGTTTCAGTGATGAATTTCCATCATGAGGCCATGCCATTAGCTCATCATATCCTTCTTGGCCTGTGACTGATACATACACAGTAACTACATTGAGACAAGCCTATAAATTTTTATCAAAATGAGTATATGACATATAAATCTGCTCCTAAAGTTTCAGATTAGTAATGTAATTAACCAATATCATCCTGGTTGATCAAGATAATCCATCTCCTCTAATGATAAATTTTCAAACCATAATTCAGTTATGATAGGAATTTTGCAGGAGAAAAATGAAGTTTATCTATCAATCATTTGCGCTAAGGTTTATTTTCCAATTTTTGAACTATAGCATCAGATTTAATGTTCCAGATCAATTTAAGAAAACTTTTAGCTGTTGACCGCTATTATGAAAGAAAAACTACTAAAAAAAATGAAGGGTTAAGAAGCATACAATGTCCTGAAGGATGATAAGCTTCAGGTTGAAAGGTTCTGAGACTAAGACCGAGATCGATAAGGCCATCATCTTCCTTTGTCTGACAGTAAACTGAATGAAGAGCTGAAGGATTAAGAAAGAAGCTAGATGCATTAGAATCCATTATGATATAGCAGAAAGGACTAAAATATAAATATTCAATGTTGGATGTTATTTGTATTGGTTAGCATCAGATAGGGGGGACCTATTTATATAAATATTCTCCGGTGCAATAGCCTAATTTGCAGAAGGGAATTGGAAGTACAAGTGGGGGCCAATAGAGCAAGAAATGGAAGACAAGTAACATTTCCTCCCATTATCAATCATTGAAAGGTGCTTATCTACTTCTGTTGCTTCTGGTACTACCAACATGGGAAGTACACAAGCAAGTTAATAAAAAACAGAAAAACAAGGGATGGCTGAAGTGATTATACTAAAACTTGTTTTAGATTTTGCAACCCAACATTGCTACAAATGGTTCTGCTTTTCAGGTTGAAAATCCAAAAGCTAATCAGGGTAGAAATGAAACTGCTTGGAACCAACACCAACAAAACAATAAACAGAAACATCAAACATGTTTTCTTTCAAGTTTTATATGATTTTCTAAGGGAAGATATTAGATGAATTAATACCATTATTAACCTTGATAATTGTCGTCTGCAGTATCACTGTGTCTAGCAGCGATGCTTTATAATGTGAGAGGTATAAGGTTCAAATCGGGGAAAGGATGTAACGGAAAAGGTTTTCTGATGAACGGAAAAGTGAAAATATCTCATCAGCCTGAGCTGAGGTGGATTAACAAGGGCCTCTCCAAAAGGCAGACTTAAATTATGATTTGAAAGGAAACAGTAATCGTAAAGCGTACAGTTTTGGTTTTAGTTTATGTTCCTTTGCTTCTTAGTGGGAAGTTTCTAACAGCAGACAGTGACAGTGATCTGGTTACAACCCTCCATCCCATTCTGCCTTGCCTCCACAGGACAGTGCTCTATGGATGAAACCCTTCCCACATGGGATTCCTTCAAAAATGGATTACAGCAACCTACTCTTCTCTCCAGGAATGGAGATAGAGGATCCTACTTATCCTTTTCGCCACAGGATTTTTTTTACATGGACTTCATGAGACCCATGTGTCATTCCCACAGTGGATCACCATCTATACAAGAATTTTCCTCTCACCACATATATAGATATAACTGAATTAAGATAAGCCGAATAATAAATTGTTTAAGTTCAGCAGTGTATTAGAATTATTGCCTCACAAGCTTGACTTCGAGTCTAATTTATGAAAACCTTACTCATCTTAATTAGTAAGCTGTGTCAAAAGCTACAGAGTCTAAAATCGAGAAAAAGCCCAGTAATCGCAGCCATTATCAGATTACAAATAAGTTTTGAGTTCTTTCAACCACTGCAATGTTGGTATTACCCTATGTTTGGGAAGGGTGGTGAAAATGTGGTAGAAGAGAAAATAAGGAGAAAATTTTTCTCGAGATCTGTGCTTTCTCCTCTCTTTCTCCTCCCCCTCTCTTTCACCACCTATTTTGCTCTTAGGAGATTATGCTAATTTAACAACGCATTGCAGGTCTCAACACAAAGAAATGGTTAGTTCACAGCTTAAGAAAAACATCCAGCTTTGGATGAGAAACAGTCTATATTCAAAAAAAAAAAAAGGCCCTATACTGTAACCACATTCGATGTACAAGCAAGTGATTTTTCCAGATTCAAATGAACATAGGAACATGAAAAACGTAATCGATGTACAGACATGACAATTGACAAGGAATCTTCAATCAAATCTTTCCTTCACCTTGATGCTCAATTTAAAAGATAGCATCAAGGCTCAAGCACATGCTGTTCCCATTTTGTGCAAAATTTTCAGGTCTAGCCTCTGATGAAGAGTGTCCCATAAATCGCTTCACCAGCAAGGTAAAATGTCCACTTCAACAATAATTCGAATGGTTGGATGTGGTTACTATCAACGTAATAAATTTCCAGTACTATAAATATCATTCTTCCTCTGGCAATGAATTGTGTGTGCAATGAAGTTCAACTACTTTAATAATCATGTCAGTCATAATGACTAAGAAATTCGATTATGCAAGGATAAACTTGCTCCACTGCCTGAGAAGGAAACAAAAGGAAAAGGAATTACTTCCCAGAGCAAATGTAATATATATCTGATCAAATGTCATGCTGTTTGTTTAGATTAGAGGTGGCAAATGGATGGGTTTTGGTGGACATGGATTGGGTCTAAATGGGTGGGTTCAAATATCATCCTTTTATCCATTTATGATCCATATAAATTTTAAATAGGTACCCAGACCCATCTAACCCTTATTCACCCTTACCCACTCATGTACTCATTTAATATTTAATATCTTATTTTTATATTTTTTCATTAGACTTATATTTATTTATTTGTTATTTTTTTATCAATTTATTTATTTGTTACTAGTTTTTAGTACATTTCTTTAAAATTCTAAAATATCTTATAATAGAATTTTATTCAAAATTGAATTATTTTTTTATTGAATTCAAAAGAGATTGTTTTTTTATTAATTATAACTATCACTTATTACGTACTAATTAGCCCCAATAAAAAAAGGTACTAATTAGCCAACAAGGCAAACATGACCTATGGCCGTATAACGAGTTAATTGCCACGTGAAGAAAAGTATCGATTGGGCAAGTAAATAAAACGCATTAAGGAAAAAAACAAAAAATTACCGATAGTTCCGGTGTACAGCTGCTTTGTTTTTTTTTTTTTAAGTTCTCAGTAAATTATAGTGAAAATAACGAATTAATTCAAAAAAAATTTTGAGGTGATATTCCAATCAACCAACTTAAAATAAAAGGAAAAGACATGAGAGGACCTCACTTCATAGTTAAGAGTTAAGACAAGGAAAATAATAAATGGAAGGATTGAGGCAGCAGGCACACGATGAAACCTGCAAAAAGTTCGATTTTTTTTTTTTTTTTAAAAATTATGTGAAGTGGGTTAAAATAGTGCAAGCCTCAACCTCCTTATTATAGTTTAAAGGGATAATCACCAAAACACTTATTACCATTTTAAATTCAGTTTTAGTTTGATATAAATTATAATTATCTTATTTTATTTCCCCTTTTCATGTTTTTTTTTTATTGATTTCAGAAGAGATTTTTTTTTATTGAATATTACTCTATTTTACTTTATTACTTAATAAATGTTTTTGACAAGTTTTTCAAATAAAATTATCACTATTTTAATAATATAACAATTTATTTAATAACTAAATGGGCTTGTGGGTGTCCATATCCAACCCTCTCTCAACCCATGTATTAGAGGGTTAAAAGGATTGTTACCCATGTATCACCCATTTAAAATATAACTAACCCATTTATCACCCATACTCTCATATAGTGGGTGAGTATGGGTGAGTAAATGGGTATGGGTGGATTTTACCACCTCTAGTTCTGATATTAAACCACAAAGGAAGTGGCGAAGTGCATACCAGTTTTCCACCCACCAAATCATAATGTGCATAATGTGGACCAACGGGTTCTCCAAACACTTTATATGTAACCAGATGCCTGGGGAAGAGCTTAACAGTTTCTGGTGCATATCAAACCTCCATAAGAAAGAAGCACAAAAATATTCATATCTAGTAAAAGTAGGCAAACAAATCATTACTGTTTTACACCTACCTTCTACAGCCTGAGGTGGGCAAATTAAATCTTGATCTCCAGCTAAAGCTAACACAGGTACATTGCTCTTGCGTAGATGATCCTTGTAATAAAATTTACCACTCCTATCACATAATCCACCATCTCGAAAAGCTGTTGTAAGCTGCAAGATAAGTTTGGCGGGTATTGTACCTGGTAAACAGGACATATATTTATTAAAAATAAAAGTTTGACAAAGATGATGAAAAAGGGCAACCAATTTTAAGAGCAGGCTAACAACTAAAATGCACCGGAGCAATTGCAGTAAACAATGAACTTCCCTTCACTGAATGCTACCCCACCCAAATCCACATAAGAAGAGAATTAACTGCTGAGGACATGAACAAACTAGACCATAGAGTTGCGCATTTATCAACTAAGCGCTGCATGGCCATGCTTACCAAAATCAGCAGAAGGTCACTACCTACTTTCCACACTTATTCCAGAAATAGCAAAAAATTGTTTCCTAATCAACCAAACAACAAGGTTATTCTTCCCTAACTCTAGTTGTTTCAATTTATATTGCAAATTTTAACAAAGACCCACATGTGACTGAAAAGAATAAATGGAAAATGGAAAATACAGAATGAGCTGCTCTAGGCAACTGTGGGCAGCTACATTCACAGAGCGAGAAACAAAACAAAGACTCACAATGAAGATGAGTTTGGTTCATCGATATCAGCTTGGACTTGGATAAGCAGTCATTTGAAATAATTATTAATCATCAATGATTGCTCACCAAATAAGTAGTTGGTCTTGGTCCTATTTCTGTCCGTAGTTCATTTACATTTCACAGCTTAGTACGCCACCTCAGATTGGGTTTGGATAAGCAGTTATTTGAAATGAAAGGATTTGAGTCAAAGGCATAATATTTGATGCTTCTTCCAAGTTCAAACACAGAATCGTGTTTATTGTAGTAGATTCATTGAATGAGGACCAAATTCATGAATGTACATAAAATATGTGAGTGTGGATTCAAAATATATCATTCAAATTTGGTTGTATAACTGTTTTTTTCCCTTTGCAAGTATCGAGCAGGCCAAAATTAAATTCACAAACCAACCTAGAAGCTAAACGAAATTCATCTGCCTAAAAAAGGATACAAATGGCAAAACTATGAAGCTGAAAAATTTAGGTCAAAAGGGGGCAAGTGGGCTTATACTTACAGAAGTTGTTCAAGACAAGCTTTTCCAACAAATCTGGATGCATCATGTCCTCTGCTGATATCATGTAATTAAGCCAAGACAACACATAAGGAGGACGAGATGAAAGAGGATATGCTGCTGATAATAATGCCCCCAAGGGAACAACAGGCACATTAAGAGCCTGAGCAGGATCTGCCTGCAAGACAATCGCCTTGAGATTACTTTCTCAAACACTGCCATATTAGTAAACATAGAGTAACACACAAAGAAGTTCACCACTTACAAGGGGTAAAAGCAATTTGAGTCTTGAATTTGAAGATGTATAGTCAAGCGATGATGCTAGAGTAACAACAGCAGCCAATCCAGACTCTCTTCCTTCACGACCTACAAAAGTGTTAAACCAAGAAGTTAGTTTTGCATAGAAGTAAATCCAAAAATTATATTATGAATTCTAGAACACAGAAGGACACTCCAGAAAAACAAAATAAATGTTTAATCTTATTCACACATGGTCAAATTTAACAAAAGGCTGGTCATGTTCTAGTATGACAATCCAATTGTTTCAATTTGGATTGCAACTTTGAGAACTCATACTTTAGACTTTTAATGATTCAAATAAGGGGCTTGTGATATAGAAAAGGAAATTTCCTACTTGGAACACTTGTTCCAAAGAGCACGAAGATCTGAAGTGGTCAAATTGTCATTTGTGTGAACAATCAGTTTTGTCCCTGCGTCAGCCAAAACACTACTGCCATGCAAAGATCAAGAAACTAAATTGAAATGACACTCTTATAGAATTATGTGCACATGCAAGGCATGAAGAAAAAACATGTGGCTTCTGAAAACAAAAGATGCATAATTTTGCAAATTTTCAAAGAAGAATGATGGAAATCTTTAAAATCTTTGAGACTGTCAAAATAAATTTGCAGTATCTTAAGTCTGAATCTCACAGGGATTGGGAGTCATGGGGACGAAGACAGCAATTCCCCTTGTATAACTTAATGAAGAAGGAAAAAAATATAATTTGAAAGGGAAAGCCAAGATTAATGAACATAACAAATCAATATATTGAATCCAGAAATTAAAAGGTAATACATTCAATAGGAATTATTCCACTTCTAAACTTTTGTTACTGTACAATATTTCCAATTACTTTAATTCATGATTGGATTGGATAGTCAAAGAAGACATTAAACCACCTAAAATAAATTTCATTCTACAATCCAGCTGGCTTTAGCATTGGGGATTTCACTACCCAAATACCACAGCACTGTATGGAGAAAATCTTGCAGTACTCGTAAGAAGTGTTGGACCAAATGTTTAACTTTTATTCAGCTCAACATTTACGTATTAACATTCGTAATTGCAAACAACAATCTCCCTTCGGAGAAAAACTTGCATTGCTCTACAATTTAAAAAGATTAATGAACAGTGATTAAAGATGAAATGAAACTCAAGTCCAACATGTTATCTGCTACATAATATGGTGCAATAAAAGCATATGTGATAGTGTAGAAAGGGTACAAATCATGCATGCTATATCTATCATGAGTCAATGAGCTTACAATAATAATAAGGGAAATAATACATTTCATTGTATCTTACCACATCGTGAAAGCATCGCATAAAGTAAGATGCCTCCCATGGAGTGCCCAATTGCAAGCAATTTACCATCCTTTGGCTTGCTTTCTTCTCTTATGTATTCCATCTACATGTATAAGATTGAATACTGTTAGCGTGTGAAATGTATGCACAACATTTATATCCACAATATAATCTTGTTCTTTTCTGTAAATCAAGGAAGAGGATTAGATTTAGGACCTTCCTGAAAAGGAGATATACAGTTATTAGTAGGGCTATAAAGAAGACTGTTGATATTTTAATTGATGACTAGAGAATAAATAAATGATTCATGCATCTCAGCAAGATCAAATGTCACCTCACCGCAGCAGGAACATCCTCTTCAAGGTAATTATCAAAATCCCAGTCATACTTGACAATCAAGTCGAGCTGTTTCTGGAAATCTTCTATGGTAAAAGAAAGACGTTCTTGCAAGTCAAACAACTGAGGAGAAACAGATTTTTGACCTTCCTCGATAATATTTACAAGTCTTTCGCTAAGGTCCCTAACCTGACTAGCAATAACAGAGTTCTGTCTAGTTTCCAACAAGCTCAAAAGCTTTCCCCTAATCTCATTAAATCGCTCAGATAACTGAGAATCTTCTAAAAGCTTAGCTATCTGATCAAATAATTTATCAGAAACAATCTTTAATTGGCCTTCACTGAGGAATCCAGAAAGCCTTTCCGACAGTCTCATAAAAGTTTCAGTCAACTTGGTTACGAGCTTTGATTCATCCCATACATTTGGGATTCCTGTGAGATCTTCCTTAATGGCCAAAGGCTTATTATTATTGTTATTAGAATCGAATATGTCACTGGGAACATTATTTAGCTGCTGGTCTCGAGAAGAAAAGGCGTCATCAGTGATAGTCTTAGCAGCAGACTCCATCTCTTGAGAGGCAGCATGGGAAGACCGCTGAATCTGGTTGGTATTGGTATTTGATTCACGAACACTTAATCCAGCACCTCTAACTTCAAGAATCCATGTCTCAAATCCTTGACCAGACATATATCGAGCAAACGAAGACTGCAGAGGGCAAACACATTATAACATGATATCAGAAACAAACAATGTTAAACAAAATTTAAACAGTGAATTAAAATCCTATCAAAGAAGCAAACCTAAAATCTTACAATGGAATGAGAAGTCATTACATTGTTCTTATGATTTTAGAATTTTATTTATTGCAAAAATAATCTGAAAATAAACAATTAAAAAGGAAAAAAAAAAAGCAGAAGGTAATTTTAAATTCTAAAATTGGAAGAAAATAAAAAAATAAAAGAAATAAATACCCCAGGGGAGAGATCATAGCCAATGGCATTGGTGCCAACTCCTGATAATAACAACAGCGGATGACTCCTTGCAGGCGCCTGTAATTAATTTTCATTCAATCATTAGATTTTTTCAAAAAAAAAGAAAAAAGAAAAATAAATAACAGTAAAAACGGAGAGTGATTTATTAAAAAAGAAAGAAAGAAACCTGAGGAGAAGGATGATAGCGCCAGAGAGCGAGACGCCAATCAGAATTAGGAAGAGAAACATAGTGAATTTCATCGGCCGTACAAATCGGCGGTTTTTCCGGAACTTTTACTGCTTGTTGCTGTCTTCGTTGTTGTTGAGTTGAATCGGTAGAGAAAGCTCTCAAACG
Source organism: Bocquillonia castaneifolia (assembly GCA_948193215.1). Lineage (NCBI taxonomy): Eukaryota > Viridiplantae > Streptophyta > Magnoliopsida > Malpighiales > Euphorbiaceae > Bocquillonia > Bocquillonia castaneifolia. The sequence continues at coordinate 1,677 of CANYLF011816724.1, read as the reverse complement.
AAAAAACGACGACGACGACGACGAAGACAACGGCGACGACGAAGTTTTACGCGGCGAAGACGATGACAGTAATCTTCTCAGTGAAGGTGCAGATAACGTAGTATAAGTAGAAGAAGAGGAACGTGAAAGAATGGAATTGGCGATGTGAAAAGCAGAACGAATATCTGATTGGATAGTCATTGTCGTCGCTGTTGTTGATGTAGCTGCAGTTACCATTTTTACTGAAAAATTAACGTTATGTTTGTTTCGCTAATTCTTTTAAAAAAAATGATTTATTTATGATGTTAATGTGAAGTTAGTAGTTCTGGATTTCTTGCGAGGTTGAATTATAAGGATTCGATTGCGTTGTTGGGTGTTCCTTCTTCTGCTTTGCCGACCAAATAATAATTAAAAATAATGGAAAATAATAAAATAAAATTATAGAAGATCGGTTAATTTTGTAGTTACGTTGTCATTTTTCTGGGTTCCCTCGCTTTTGAATTTGGGTAAGTTGTGATGCTTAAGCATAGGATCCCCTCACATTCACAGGCCCATTTTGTGGGGAATTGAATTGACTCACAGGCCCCCTTTTTTTTTTTTGAGAAATACAAAAGAGTGTTTAAGTATAGTGTTTCTCAAAAATCAAATTTCCAAAATAACAAACACTTTTCAATTATTTCGTTTCTTTTTGTGGCGTTAATTTAAATTCAATGTCTTTGCATTATTTGACTTCATTTTCAGAAAATTTTGTGTTGAATTTAACAACATAAATCAAATTTTATTGCATGTCTGCATATGTAAATTTATACAAGTACTTAATACAATTTTTTAATTTTTTATTGAATTAACTAGTTGAGAATTTTTAATTACAAAAAAAATGTAAAATGAGTGTTAGTAACTTAAATAAATTCAAAAACAAATATAGGAAATTTTATCTATAATTTAAATATTGAATAAAAAAAGAGTAGAGTGCTACAAAATAAAATAAAGTATTCTAAACAAACTAAGCATTAGGGGTGAATAAAAACTGAACCGAAATTTAAAATTCGGTTCGGTTCATTTGCTATTTTTGAAATTTAAAACTGAAATAACTGAATCAAACTAAAATTTTATTTAAAAAATTGAAAAACCGAGCCAAATTTCTTATTTGGTTCAGTTTCGGTTTGTGGGGTGAAAAAATTTTCAGTTCGGTTCGAACCAGATGCTCACCCTACTAAGTATATCTAACTAACCCATAGGGTATGATTCAAGTGGTAAAACACTTAAACTTGCAGGCTTTATGTCTGGAGGTCGAGAGTTCGATCCTTAGGACCGCATAGAAAGAGTGTGCTTCCAAAACAAAACTCACTCGATCTGGGATTAGTCGGTACTCCGAATGGGACTCCGGATACCCGGGATTGTAAAAATTATCAAAAAAAATGTATATCTAACTAAAAACTAATGTACTTTTTAAAGGTGAATGCTACGATGAGTGATGACTTTATTTACCATTTATTTTATTTTTACTTTGTAATAATCATCATAGGATTAAAGTGCATCTAATGATCTACGGTTATTATTTACAAGTAAACTTTACTTCATTAAGAAAAAATCATTATGGAATCTAAATATTATTTCTGTTATAAATATAGAGCAACAACATTTGTGTTAATTTTATATTCTAAGCATTTGGTTGTGCACCAAAAATATATAACTTTC
>CANYLF011816279.1:0-15734 GCA_948193215.1 Bocquillonia castaneifolia | reverse complement strand
ACCCCTAGATATTTTGTAAAACTACAACTTAATCTTTGTAGAAATTTTTCTTATCATTACATCCGAACTAAATTGTAAAAATTTTCTTTTACAATAATATCTATATAAATCCTCCAACTTATATTTTTTTATTATATATATTTTTATTATTATGATTATTATATTTTTTTAGGATGCTACAGTAACCTTCTTTGAACTGCATATTCTCGAAGCAGTCCTTAATAGCCCTGGATGTCTACTGAGTAGGGATCAACTTCCTGCACAAAATATTGAAGTGTTAAACAGGTGAGAATATAATAACCGGTAAACGGAAGATAAATTTTAAATATACTAACAAGCCTTTGGCGTCCATCCAACAAAGTTGCTTCCCATCAGTGAGGGGAGCATCAACTGTAGTATCCGCAGAAGATGGAGCAGAATATAAAGATGGTGCAGAAGAACCTCGACCTCTGCCTGCAAGTGGTCTAGCCTCACCTCGACTCCCTCGAGTCGATTGAGTCGCTCTAGATGTCCCTGAAGCTCTTGAAGGTGGTCAAGGTCGATATGAAGTTCTAACATCCGAAGATGAAGGCAGAGTCGTTGCTGGAGGAGTAGGAGCAGTAGACACTGAAGGAGTAGGAAGAGTAGATACTGGAGGGTCAGAGCAGTAGATACTGGAGGATGGCTAGATGTTGTGAGTGGACTAAATGAAGATGATTGCACTATAGTAGAAGATAAAGATGAAGCAGTAAATCCAGTACTAGGACGGATGGAAATAGGAGAAGGTCCTATATTAGTAGGCAGTGGAGGTGCAGGAGAACCAGCTGCAGCAACTGTAGTCACAACAGTCGCATCAATCAGCTTCGTCGTCGATGTACCAATCGACATCTCCTCTTGGGATGACTGTGAAGGAGTCACACCAGTACCAATGGTGGGTACTAGCTGAGAAGTAGTGACCAGCTCCTTCTCCTCATCAATAAGCTGGAGCCTCAATGTCTGTCATGTATGTATGGCTGACGGTGTAGCAGCCCCTTTACCCTTGCCTCCTCTCATACCTGAACAATATAAAAAATAATAAACAATACATTAGTGAACATAAATAACAAATTATATGTTATAATGCATTGAATTATAAGTAACATCGTAATGTGAAAGTGAAAATTATTACATATATTTAATTAGAGTTATCTGCGAGAAGATCAAGTATATCATTTTGTTATTCTACATCATCATCTGTAGATGTCTCATATTCAACATCATCTTCTTCATCATTCTCTGCTTGTTCAACATCAAGAAGTTTCTCAAATTCCTGATTAGGGTCAACTAAATTAGGGCATTCATCATCTACTTTAACTTTTCCAACCCCATTTTCATCATTCGGCTCTTCTTGGAATGGGGGTACAATGACATCTAATGTTGAAGACTTAGCCATGTCAATATTACCCCTGGCTTTCACCTTACATACTGCCTCCCAATTTACCCAGTTCTTGTTCTTACTTGGATAGGTACAGAAATAAACTTGGGCTACTAACACAAACGAATCGTATTTGTGAAATCACCTTTGAGTGTTAACCTCAATAAGCTTATACTTCTTGTGAATAATCAATTCTCTATTTAAAGTCGAATCATACCAATCACAATTAAATAAAATAGTTTTCTTGATTGGTTCACCCAGGTACTCTAACTCAACTATCTCTTTCAATATGCCATAATAATCATTCTCGGAAGCACTGTTGTTTGTCCTTTTAATGCAAACACAACTATTAGATGTTGCCCGATCACTTCCATACGAATCAGTACGAAACTTGTACCCTTTCACAATATAGCCATTATAAGTAATGACATGTGTGATTGGACCGTATGCTAAACTTATAATGTATTGATTTGAAACTTCGTTCTGAGGGTCAAGAACCTAAATTGAAAATGAATGTTTGTAAGTTAGACAAATATGCAAGGTACATTTGCTAACATATGGTAAGTGAAATTACATAATTTCAAAACCAAGCTGGAAATAGAATATCAAGTTACATAATTTCAAAACCAAGCTGGAAATAGAATATCAAGCTTCACATCAACCTCAACGTCTGAGATTTCAGGATTCACTGTGCATAATGCCGCAACATATATCCTATTCACTTCAGATGAAGGTGTTAATAAAAAGTTATTTACAAATATTATATATTAACATGTATTGTTTGTATTTTAACTTCTTACTTCATATATTCATCCACTTCCGAACAATTTAAGAGAACATAAGTATGTGTAGCTTGATACTCTTATCCAATAGCAGCCTCCTATTTTTTTGACCAATTTGTTTACCAGGAGGTTGGAATATTGATAATCGATCCTCATCATCGTTATAATCGTCCTCAATGGTAACATCATTCCGACGAACTCGCCAAGTGAGTGAAGGTCCCTCGTGTTCGAAGTAAAAAGAAGCAAAGTTAGCCGCTTCTTCCATTAAGTATGCATTCATAATTGAACCTTCAACTTGACTCTTGTTTTTAACTTTTCTCTTAAGCTTTCCTAAGTATCTGTATGTAACAGCAAATGTTAAAATGAATGTTCACATGTCAGAGTACTTGTTATGTAATTATTTTATGAGAATATTGATTACTTTTCAAATGGAAACATCCATCTGTAATGGACAGGTGCTGCCAACATAGCTTCAAATGGTAGATGCACAGGTAGATTTTTCATGGAATCAAAGAAACTCGGGGGGAATATACGTTCCAGTTTGCATAGAATTAAAGCAATATTTTCATTTAACTAATCTAAATCAGCCTCCAGCAGAGATGTCTGAGTCAATTCCCTAAAAAATAAGCACAGCTCCGTAATAGGCTCCCAAATCTTATCAGGCAAGAATTCCTTCAATGCAATTGGCAAAAGTCTTTGCATAGATATATGACAGTCATGACTCTTCATTCCAAACATTCTTAACTTGTTTGCATCAACACATCTTCCCAGATTCGAAGCATAACCATCTGGAAACTTCAGCTCTCTCACCTAATCAAATACTCCTTACTTCGATTCCTTATTTAGGACATAGGATACTTTAAGATACTTCTCCGTAAGTTCATCTTTTTCTAATCTAGGCCTATTACAATACTCATTCAACTCATCCCTAGACTTAGTAGTGTCTTTTATCTTTCCCGGGATGTTCATCACAGTGTTGAAGAGATTGTCAAATACATTCTTCTCAATGTGCATAACTTCCAGATTATGTCTGACAAAGTTTTTGCTCCAGTAAGACAGATCCTAGAAAATACTCCGTTTGTTCCAATCAACTATCCTCCAAACCACCCCATTCACCTTATCCGCATCAACCTCCGTTACCTTCATCAAACCAATTGAATCCAACTCATTCAAAATCTGATCACCTTTTTTCACCCCCTGAACCATTTACTAACTTATTTGTTCTTTTTGAAATTAGTAGTATTTGTAACATCTCATCTTTTTAAACTATTTATACTTATACTTAATATATTCTTACTAAAAATATTTAATTATTCATAAAATAAACTTTCATATAAAAATATTATAATAATTTTTAACTTATTTTTCCACTTTATTAAATAAAATTTAAGTAAAATTAATAATAAGAAAATGCTTTCCCCTAAGATCGCTGGAGTTTAGCCACACGGAGCTCTACCATATCTAGCCTTCTCTTCCTATTTGATTTTCCTTCAACACTGGATTATTGAGGAAAATAATGAGCTTGATGCTCAGTGAGAAAAAAAAAGCATATATATAAATAAATATAATCAACTTAATATTTGAAGTCATTTTCTTAGACTTCCTCAATTACTAACATAATATGCCAGTTTATATTAATTTATCAGAATATATATAAAAAAAACTCAACATTACAAATAAATTTAAAACACAGCATATCATCCTATAATTATCATAGAATTAATTCACAATAAATTTAGATTCAACCAATTTCAAAATTTTCAACCCAATAAACAATTCCATATCATAAGTACTTTTCCATCATTTCATAATTCCAATTAATTCTTAATAATTATTTTTTTTCTCAATCAATCAAAATCTCATCCAAATCACCACCGTCTCAATTACCTCAACTTCTCACCAATTCACAAATTCAACATTACCACATTTTCAAATCATATCATCAAACACCATACATAAATGATTCACTTATGAGAAATGTAATATATTCGCACATAGTCAGCTTTCACTTATGAGAAAGGTAATGTATATTTTTTATATATCGCGCACAGCCACCTTTTACTTATGAGAAAGGTAAATCACTTATGAGAAAGGTAAAATATATATATTTTTTTATATATCACACACAACCACCTTTCACTTATGAGAAATGTAAAAAATATATTTTTTTATATATCATACACAGCCACCTTTCTCATAAATTTCACATATATGTGAGACACAATACCATCATAACAAATTCATAAAATCTCAATTTAATCAATATCACACCATAATGACAATTCAACCATTTACACAAGAAATTTCAAAAATACACAAATTCAATCACAATACTGGGCGGATGACTCTTCCTCACCAAATCATTTTCTTATTCATTCACAAATATAAATAGGTGGCCATCGACGAGACTATCGCACTGGCTCAGTCTCGCCATCCCTCTACAGGCAGCTATCCCACCGGCTCAGCTTACCCGAAACACATAGCCCTTTTTCCCTGAGTTAATCCATGCCCATTTCAAACACAATCACAATCAATTCAACTCACAACACATCACAATTTCTCAATCCAGCTCACAAATTCACAAGTCAACTAATTCCACATCATCACACATCATAATCAATTTTAATAATTAGTTAAATTATCTAAAAGAAAGGTTAAAAAAAATGTAACCCGATCACATCTTTTTCAATTTCACATCTTTTCATTTGGAACAACCTCTTGTTTCCCAATCATAAATCATTCATTTTCCATCTCATCTTTTGGGTTACTAATTTCTAACCAATCATTTAGACAATCAAACTCATTACCAAAACAAACCAATCAAACAACGACTTCATCTCATAGTTATAATATCATTTTTCACCCAATGATTTATAAAATTTTCACAATTCAATTAATTAAATTATCCATTTACTAATGCCAAACCAATCTATCAAAATTATAGTGATTGAGCACTCTCAGTAATTCACCATTTAATATACACAAAATTAATTAATTAATTACCCACTTAATATACCATAATAATTAAATTTACCTATTTATATTGCACACAACAATTAAATATTAACATTCAGCATGCATTTCAATAATTTAGGGGTACAATCGTGGTACCCTCACACACACAAAATAACTTATTTCCTCACATGGTTAGAGATTATATTCCATTCCTCCAATTCCGATGCACTTTATCAAAAACCTATATGAATAAATGTTCAACATAATTTTTACTAATTTTTAGAACACAATTATTATTCAAATTATTTATTTAAAAACACCGCTAAAATTATATAAAAGGCCTTTAAAGATTACCGAGAAATGATTTGTAGATTTCAATTGCATAATTGAAATAAGCATGAAAAATCAGGTCCAATGACATATCTTGTCAAATCAATAGTATAGCATACGTGAATAGTACCATATATATGAATAGCACTATATATATGAACATTACCGTATGTGTGAACAATACCGTACATGTGAACAGTGCACGTAGGGCCCGCCAAGTCACAGGTTCAGATGGTGTCAGAATTAAATTCTGAAAACACCATTGGACTCCTCTCAAGCTTTAGATTGTAGATATATAATCAGTTTTATAATACAATATACGGATTTAACAGAAATTGAGAAAATATGTTTGGAATTTCTTACCTCAGATTTGTAAATTCTACCCGGTAAAACCCTATCAATTGACCACTTAAAATGAAGGTTGAGAGACCAAGAATCCATAGACACCAAAATCATTTGATTCTAACTCCATATGTGAGAGTGATGGGAGTTAGAAATTTGAGAGAGTTTTCATATATATATATATATATACACACATATATATCTATATATATATGTATACATGTATATGTGTATACATGTATATACTTGTATATGTATATACATGTATACACATATACATGTATATACGTACATGTATATACTTGTATATGTATATACATGTATACACATATACATGTATATACGTATATATATGTATATACATGTTTACATATATATTTATTTTTATTATTATTATTATTATTATTTTAGGATGTTACAGTATCCCTCCGCTAACTTTGGCCCCTTCGTAGGAATTTACAGTGATTATCAAACCATGATATCTTCCTACTTCTGGTCAGACTAAAAGCATCTGAATCCTCCATGTAATAAGGACATGCTCGCGTCCTAGCCGTACTCCATCTGATAGCATAGAATACACAAAAAAGTCATTAATCATCCATATCAATGCAGCTCTTATAGTAAAATTCTGCTTCCTATCACAGTCATAAGTTTGCACCCCCGTTTCCCACAACTAATTCAGTTCCGCAATTAAAGGATGAAGAAACACATCAATCCTTCCTTTTGGGTTCCTCGGCCCCAAACACAGAACAGTAAGAAACATAAACTCATCCTTCATGCATAAACCAGGAGGTAAATTATAAGGTGTCACAATAACAAGCCATGAAGAGTACTACTGTCCACTCAATCCAGAGGGTTGGAACCCATCTGCACACAATCCTAGCCTCATATTCCTGACTTTATTTGCAAATTCAGGAATTTCACTATGAAAGTGTTTCTATGTCGGAGAGTCCGACGGATGACACATCTTTCTATCCTCCTGCACATGTTCCAAATGCCAACACATATTACCCGTAGTTGCCTTGGAGGCATATAGCCTCTGCACTCTAGGAGTAATTGGGAAGTAATGCATTTTCTTATAAGAAATTCATCTTTTCTTAAAAGACCTCTCTCTTACTGGCTTGTACCTCTCCTTTTTACATATCTTGCATGAGATAAGTTCATTATCCTCACCCCGATAAATCATGCAAAAATTCTCATAACAATCGATTACCTCAACTGGGAGGCCTAATCCTCTCATAAATTTCTTCATTCTATAGAAATTTGAAGTCATCAAGTTGGGCTTAGGAATCATTTTTTGGATAAAGGTAATTTACTCATCATACTCTGTCTCAGCCATCTGATAACGACACTTCAATTCCAACATCGTTATAGTAGCAGACAGCGTTGAATAATGCTTATTTACAGGCCAAACCTCCTGCTCAGCAGATCGCATCATTTCATAAAATCGCTTTGCTTCAGGATTTGGATCCTCTTCAATATAGTCATGATTAAAATGTTCTTCAGGTTTAAAATGATATTCAAGCTGAAAAATATTTTGATACAACTCTATCCCTGCGATATCCATAACCATTCTTCAATAAGCATTAACATTCTCATTCTGAAAATCTTTTACATTCACATCCATAGGGGGTATGAAGTTATACACTTTGGCGATGGCGGAGGACTGGTGGTGCTGCGCTAGGTGGAGGTGGAGGTGGAGGTGGAGGTTTTGGGTTCTGGTAGTGGGGTAATGGTGAAGGGCTGGTGGAGGCGAGGCTGTGTGGGTAAGAAGGAGAAGAGAGTAGAAAAGAAAAGAGGAAGAGAGGGCTGTTGTTTTTATAAATCTCACTTTTTTACGACAGACTCTGCCAACACAGAGACTAACTCGTCCGTCACAAATTTGAAATTCAATTTTGCCCTAGCCAGCCTTTTTGCGTTAGCTTTCAATGCCTGACGCAGATTTGCTACGGACCTCCGTCGTAGATATTAAGAAATTCGATGCTGACTTTGGTGCCGTATGAACATTTTTCATGCCATTGACAGGCCAAATTGATTACGTCCAAGTTTGCAACGGATGTAAAAAATCCGGCCCAAAATCTATTTTATTCTCTTACTAGACGCAGATTTGTAACAGACCCGTCGCAATATTTAATATCTGTGACGAATTTCGTGTACGTCGTAGATGGCCGTCACAGATCAACAATTTTCTTGTAGCTACTCTAATAATAATCTAAATGATTACTAAATATGCTTTCAATAATTACTAGATGGCTATATAAAAAAATGCAAAATAATAAAAAATAAAAAATTCATGGTTAAAAAATAAAAAAAATTTATATACATTTTAAAGTTTAGGTCTTTAATCTTCAATCGATGCTTTAATAGTTTGAATGATTGAGAAATTTGTGAAATTAGATTCATTGTTTTTCATAAAGGAAGGATAAAACGTAATTAATCTTAAATTAAACGTTGAACCTCTGAGTTTTCTTATTCACCATTAAATTCTTTAAGCTTTCTTATTTATTTTTAGAGAGAGAAAAGATATATTAATTTTCTAGCATTGGTTTCCATCTATTTATAGTGATTAAACCTTAACTAAGGCTTCTTACAAATTCTAGAAGGATAATGATTAATGTCCTAATTTGGGACATCCCAATAGATGCATTTTTATCTTCAATTTAAAATTGTTAAGTTATTCAATACATATTAATGGAACATCATTTTGGGATTCATAAACATTTTTATTTGTAAATTACACAAATACCCTCATTAGGATGTCCCAATTTGGGACATTAACAATTATTGATTCTAAAATGATTAGGACTTGTTTTAATTAATTCTAAATAATAATTTCTTGTAAATTTTGGATTTTCCCTAAGACTGCACAGAGCGTCTGACTTGCGACTCGATTTTCAGATATTTATAATATCCAAACGGGCATGACTTCTTTACGAAAGTTGTAGATCTCAATTTTCTCTTGAATTTAGGCTTTTGAATCACCCAATTTCAAGTTTTCTAGCCCAAGTTATGGATCAAACTGAGAATTTGATGCTAAAAATCCGAATTTCTTAAGAAAACACAGACGATTAATATAAATCTAAAATTTATTCGTATAATAAAATGAAATTTTAGTAAATATATAATTTTATATCTTTTAATCCTAATAATATATATTTATAACTTCAATAATTTATAATTTTATGATTAAATTTAGCTCAATCCATATATTATATGGATTTATATATTTTTTTCAATTATTATGTTTTTAATATATATTTAAAATTTTAATTATGAATATTTTAAATCTTAATTGGCTAAAAATTTTATTTTTATTAATAAATAAATATATCCTAGTTCTAATTATTAAGAAATTCCATATTTGCTTTTAATTAATTAAAATAATTATTTTAACATTCATTAAAATATTTCAATAATCTAATTGGGAGAGGGCTAGGGGGTCAATTTGCATGTTTCTCACACCCTTTCCACTTATATATATACTAGTTTTTTTCTTCACTTGTGCTGCACGTGGTACTCGTTATTGATATAATTATGTTCTCAAATTATTTTTCTTACTTTTTAAGCTAAAACATATTACTTGATTACTAATATATTTATAAATCACAATATCTAATTATGACTTCCACAAGACATAGAAGGATTAACACTTGTTTCAATTAATTATATGTAGTTTTTTTGAAGCTAATTAATTACAAGTAGTTGATCCTTTTATAATTTAAATTTCGACCAAGAGTTCATATCACATAAATTTTGATTGTAACTAACTTTTTAGGTATTTACAGTCTTTAAATGACCATGACTTCTTCATGAAAGTTGTAGATCTTGATTTGCTCTTAAATTTAGACTTTTAAATCACTAAATTTTGAGAAATTCACATTGAAAATCTAAATTTCCTACGAAAACTCAATATAAATATAAACTTAATTAGAATAAACTAATTAAAATTTATTTTTATACTATTTTGGCTAAATTGATCACTAAAAAGATTTTTTTTAAAAAAAAATTAGTTCATAATTATAAAAAAAACCCAAATTAAGCAAATACAAAGAATTTATAGTAAAAAATAAAATTTTATATACTTTTTTAATTTTAGGTCTTAAATCTTCAACCATACTTCAATAGTTTGAATGATTGAAAAAAATTGTAAAATTAGCTTTATTATTTTTTTAGAGAGAGAAGAACAACAATTTTTTTTCAATCTCGATTTTGATATATTGATATACCTTTCATATTAAAAATTTGAATTTCCTGTGAAAACTCAATATAAATATGAATGTGATGCAAATAAATTAATTAATCATTAATTTCTAAAAATAACTTAATTAGTCTAAATTAATTACTAAATAAACTTTAAATAATTAGTTCATGACTATAGAAAATAAAATACCCAAACTAAGCGCAAATAAAGAATTCACAGTTTAAAAATAAAGCTACTGATTTGTAACTCACTTTTCTGAATCTTCTAGCTCAAGTTATAGTGTTGAACTTTTAAGTTGTGAATTAAACATTAAACCCCAAATTTAGACATTTGAATCACTCAATTCCGAGTCTTTTAACTCAAGTTATGACCTGTCGAACGTTCAGCACTTTCAAGCTGCGAATTTCACATTAAAAACCCAAATTCCCTATGAAAACTTAATATAAACTCGAATTTAATTTAAATTAATTAATTAATCACTAATTATACTCTAATAATAATCTAAATTAATTACTAATCGACTTTAAATAATTAGTTAATGGCTATAAAAAAAGAAAATCCAAACTAATAAAAAAATAAAGAATTCAAGGTTAAAAAATTAAAAAATATATATGTATTTTTAAGTTTTTTATCCACTATGCATGAAATTTTTCTAAGCTTTCTTATTTATTTTTAGAGAGAGAAAATAGATATTAATTTTTCAGCCTTGGTTTCCATCTATTTATAGTAATTAAACCCTAACTAAGGTTGCTCACAAATCCTAGAATGATTAGGACTTCTTTTAATTAATTCTAAATAATAATTCATTGTAAAATTTAGATTTTTCCTAAGATAACACAGAGTGTCTGACTTGTAACTCAATTTTTGGGTATCTACGGTCTTTAAACAGGCACAAAGCCTTGAAAAAAGTTGTAGATCTCAATTTTCTATTGAATTTAGGCTTTTGAATCATACAATTCCGAGTTTTCTAGCCCAAGTTATAGTCCAACGAAGTTGATGCACTCTTAAACTGCGAATTTGATACTAAAAATTTGAATTTTCTAAAAAAATAAAAACAATTAATATAAATCTAAAATTAATTCGTATAATAAATTGAAATTTCAATAAACACATGATTTTATATCTTTTAATCCTTATAATATATATTTATAATTTGAATAATTTATAATTTTATGATTAAATTTAACTCAATCCATATATTATATGGATTTATATATTTTTTTCAATTATTATGTTTTTAATATATATTTGAAATTTTAATTGATGAATATTTTTAAATCCTGATTAGCTAAGGATTTTACTTTTAATTAATCAATATATCTCATAATTTTAATTGATTAAGGAATTTCTTAGTTACTATTAATTAATTAAAATAATTATTAAATGACCATTTAGACCTTCATTAAAACCTTGTAATAAGCTTATTAGGGAAGAACAAGAGGGTTAATTTGCTTGTTTGTCCCTCTCCCACTTTTATGTATATTATAGATTTGAAATTTTAATTATGAATATTTTTAAATCCTACTTGGCTAAGCATTTTATTTTTTATTAATAAATAAATATACCCTAATTCTACTTGATTAAGGAATTCCATATTTGTTAATAATTAATTAAAATAATTATTAAATAACTATTTAAACCTTCATTTAAACCTTTTAATAAGCTAATTAGGGAAGGGCAGGGGGGTCAATTTGCCTGTTTGCCCCCCCTTCCCATTTTTATATATACTAATTTTTTTCCTCACGTGCGTTGCACATGGTGCTCGTTATTAATATAAATTTATTAACAAATCATTTTTTTAGTTTTTAAGTTAAACTATATTACTTTTTTACCAATGAATTTATGGTACAAAAATAGAAATTTATATACCCTTTTAATTTTAAGTCTTCAATCTTCAATTTATGTGTTTTATATTAGGTCTTCAATCTTCAATCCATACTTCAATAATTTGAATGATGAAAAGTTTTATAAAATTTTCATCAATTTTTTAAAATAGAGAAGAACAACCCTTTTACAGTTTTAATTTTGATATATTTATGCATCTCAATATCTAATTACAGCTGCCTAAAAGCACTAGAATGATTAGAACTTGTTTCAATTAATTACACGTAGCCTTTTAAAATTTAGATTTTGACCAAGACTGCACATCATATAACTTTTGATTTGTGACTCACTTTGCAAGTATTTAAAGTCATTAAATGGACATAACTTTTCCATTAAAGTTGTAGGTCTCGATTTTATCTTGAATTTACGCTTTTGAATCATTCAATTCTGAGTTTTCTAGCTCAAGTTATAGCTCGTCGAATGTGATGCACTTTCGACTTACGAATTTCACATTGAAACTTAATATAAATATGAATTTAATTTAAATAAACTAATATATCATTAATTCTACTCTAAAAAGAACATAATTAATCTAAATTAATTACTAAATAAACTTTAAATAATTAGTTCATGACTATAAGAAATAAAATACTTAAACTAAGCAAAAACATAGAATTCATGGTAGAAAAATAAAGCTATTAATTTGTAACTCTCTTTTCAGGTATTTACAGTCTTGAAATAGCCACAGCTCCTTCATGAAAGTTGTATATGTCGATTTTATCTTGAATTAAGGCTTTTGAAGCATTCAATTTTGAGTCTTCTAGCTCAAATTATGCTAAACTTTCAAGCTGTGAATTTCACATTAAAAATATGAATTTCCTACAAAAATTCAATATAAATACAAATTTAATTTAAATAAGCTATAACTAATCACTAATTTTACTCTAATCATAATTTAAATTGATTACTAAATGTACTTTAAATAGCTGATGGCTATAGAAAATAAAACACTCAAAATAATAAAAAAATAAATAATTTATATATGTACCTTTTAAATTTTAGCTCTTAAATCCTCAATCCATACTTTATTAACTTGAATGAATGATGAAAAATTTTATTAAATCAACTTCATTGTTTTGATCTATTTATCTCTATCAAGATCTAACTACAATTTTTTGTAAGTCATAGAAGGATTAGAAGTTGTATTAATTAATTTCAAATAGTTAATTATTTTAAAATTTCAATTTCAACCAAGATTGCACTTACTTCTGATTTGTAACCCACTTTTAAGGTTTTTTTAAATCTTCAAATAGCGACCACTTCTTCATGAAAGTTGTAGGTATCAATTTTATCTTAAATTTAGGCTTTTGAATCACTCAATTTCAAGTCTTTTAACTCAAATTATGACCCGTCAAATGTGCTACACTTTCAAGCTGTGAATTTTACATTAAAAACCCAAATTTTCTATGAAAATTAAATATAAACTCGAATTTAATTTAAATAAACTAATTAATCATTAATCTACTCTAATAATAATATAAATTGATTACTAAATAAACTTTAAATAATTAATTGATGGCTATAGAAAAAAATTTAAACTAATAAAAAATAAAGAATTCACAGTTAAAATTAAAAAAAATTATATACTTTTTTAAGTTTTGGTCTTTAATTTTCAATCGATACTTTAATAGTTTGAATGATGAAGAAATTGTGAAATTAAATTCAATGTTTTTAATGAATGAAAGAGAAAATCTAATTAATCTTGAGTTAATCATTGAAGCCTTTGAGTTTCTTATCCACCATAAAATTCTTCTAAGCTTTCTTGTTTATTTTTAGAAAGAGAAAAGAGATATTAATTTTTCAGTTTTAGTTTCTATCTATTTATAGTGCTTAAACCCTGACTAAAATTGCTCACAAATCCTAAAATCTTCTTTTAATTAATTCTAAATAATAATTCCTTATAAAATTCGGATTTTCCCTAAGACACTTCAGAGAGCGTATGACTTGCGACTCAATATTTGGATATCTATGGTCTCCAAACGGGCACGACTTCTTCATAAAAGTTGTAGATCCCGATTTTCTCTTAAATTTAAACTTTTGAATCATTCAATTTCGAGTTTTCTAGCACAAGGTATGGCCCGTTGAAGTTGTTGCATTATCAGACTGTGAATTTCATAATAAAAACCCAGATTTCCTATGAAAATTTAATGTAAACTCGAATTTAATTTAAATTAATTAATTAATCACTAATTCTACTCTAATAATATCTAAATTGATTACTAAATATACTTTTAAAAAATTAGTTGATGGCTATGTAAAAAAGAAAATCCAAACTAATCAAAAATCAAGAATTCACTGTTAAAAAAATAAAAACAAATTTATATACCTTTTTAAGTTTAGGTCTTCAATCTTCAATCGATACTTTAGTAGTTTTAATAGCGGAGAAATTTATGACGTTGGATTCACTGTTTTTTCATGAAGAAAAGAGAAAACGTAAATGATTTTAAATTAATCGTTGAAGCCCTTGATTTTTCTTATTCACCATGAAATTCTTTAAGCTTTTTTATTTATTTTTAGAGAGAGAAAAGAGATATTAATTTTTTAGTCTTGGTTTCCATCTATTTATAGTGCTTAAACCCTAACTAAGGCTGCACACAAATTTTAGAATGATTAGCACTTGTTTTAATTAATTCTAAATAATAATTTCTTGTAAAATTTGGATTTCTCCTAAGACTGCACAAAGCATCTAACTTGCGACTCAATTTTCAAATATCTATAGTCTTCGGATGGGCATGACTTCTTCACGAAAGTTGTAGATCTCAATTTTCTCTTGAAATTAGGCTTTTAAATCACTCAATTCCGAGTTTTCTAGCCTATGTTATGGCTCATCAAAGTTGCTGCATTGTGAGACTGTGAATTTAATGCTGAAAATCCGAATTTCTTAAGAAAACACAAACGATTAACATAAATCTAAAATTAATTCGTATAATAAAGTGAAATTTTAATAAATATATAATTTTATATCTTTTAATCATAATAATATATATTTAAACTTTCAATAATTTATAATTTTATAATTAAATTTAACTCAATCTATATACTATATGGATTTATATATTTTTTTCAATTATTATGTTTTTTTATACATACATGAAATTTTAATCATGAATATTTTTAAATCTTAATTGGCTAAGGATTTTATTTTTATTAATAAATAAATATATAATAATTCTAATTGATTAAGGAATTCCATGTTTGCTATTAATAAATTAAAATAATTGTTAACTGACTATTTGACCCTTCATTAAAACCTTTCAATAAACTAGTTTTTTTTTTCTCACGTGCGTTGCATATGATGCTCGTTATTGATATAAGTATGTTATCAAATCATTTTTTTTAATTTTTAAGCTATACTATATTACTTGATTACCAATGAATTTATTGTAAATAACTTCTGATTTTTGACTCACTTCTTAGATTTTTTTAATCTTTAAATAGGCACAACTTCTTCATGAACGTTGTAGGTATTGGTTTTATTTTAAATTTAAGCTTTTGAATCACTCAATTCCTGTAACACCCTTAAAAAAATAAAAATAAATATATTTAATAAAAATATTTTAGAGAATTTATAAATATTATTTAAAAGAATTTTTATAATTTAATCCGGAGGTTTTGGTAAAAAAAATTATTAATATTATTGTAAAGATTAAGATGTAATTTACAAAAATATTTAAAGGCTAATATAATAATTAACCATTATCATAATCAATAACATCATAATCATCTTTATTATTATTATTATTATTATTATTATTATTATTATTATTATTATTATTATTATTATTATTATATACGTGAAGAAGGAAGTCCTTCTTCTTCCTTTAGTTTTTGCAGATATATATATATA
>CANYLF011815951.1:0-21452 GCA_948193215.1 Bocquillonia castaneifolia | reverse complement strand
GCTACTGCTATTATTATTATTGATATCAGTTAATTATATAAATAAATTACTTGCATATATATATATATTCAATGATAAATTATATTTACCAAATATAAAAGATGGATATAATATTACGTTGTTTGTTGAGCTAGGCTTGCTACAGGTTCCGGTAGCTAAGCGCTTTCCCGTTCCCTAGTACCGGTCATGTAACCCGGGTTTGGGTCGTGACAGGTTGTTCTATTAAATTTTTTTTACTAAAATATCTTAGATTATTATTAAATTATCATTAATAAATCAAAAACTCTTTCTTTTTACATTTATACCGTTTATTTGACTTATAACTTTACTGACTATTATACACTTATGTATGATTATAATTAGTTTTTGAAAATTATTTATAACTTAAATGGTATATTTTTAAAGATTATATATTAAAAAAACAAAATTAAAAATATTTTATTGAAAAAAATAATATTTTCAGTAACTAAAGTTATTAAACAGATTATTGAATTCAGCACTTAAAATTTTCAGCATTTATCATATTCAACACTTAAAATTAAGTACTTAATTTTCAGTTTTATCAAACACCCCCATTTTTTTTAAAAAAAATTGAAGTAACTTTAGAATTAACCCTTATAATAATATTTATTTAGTTTTTTTTTTCAATTTAGTTTTCCTGGTTATGAAATTGGAGTGGCCAGTTAACTAAAAAACAGTTAGCAATCCTGTTTGATTTATATATCAATACCAAATAGTAAAAAAAAAACTGTAAAACCAGTAAAATCACTAGTTAAATGAATCTTAATTTTTTAAATGAATAGTTATTAAATAATTTTAACAAAAATATAAAAAATGATATTTAAAATACTAAAATTTTAAAAATGTAAATTTATAAGATGATTACTACTATTGTACATCTTTAAATATCATGTCAAAATTTTACTATATAATATTATTTGATTTGTTTAAAATAATCAAAATATAAGTTTATTTATAAGTTATTAATAGATAACCAATCAAACTAGATGGTCTTAAAAACACTGATTTCCACTACAATGTACCCAAAAAAAAAAGTATTTATATAAATAACTTGAAAAGGGATTAAGAAAAAAACAGAGAGGTGAACTTTGTAAAGTAGCATGTCTATTTAGTATTTACCCAAGACATAAGTCCACATTAAGTTCAACTTCTAAAGAATATTTCAATTTTCTTTGTACATTTCGATGCTATTTGTAAAATAATTTTTCAATTACTTCTTGTCACATTCATCACACAAAATTCAATAATATCTACCTGAATAGCTGTAAAGCTGTTGCTTCGACCATAGTCTAGTAAACGACAATATATTTACACATACATGCAATATGCATTGCAGTAGTTTGTCTTATAATTCATAGATCACCATCAATACAAGAAAATCATGAATAATACCTAAAACATCGGTCTCCAATAAGACTACGCATCATTTATAGACAAAAGTTGAGGTTGCTCAGTCACAAAACGAATGAAAATGATACAAACAAATACTAACAAAAATATATAAATAAATATAAAAGGGTAGGAAATGAATCGGTCTTGGCATGAAGTCTCCTTTATCTATCGCAAAAGCACAAGCAGCCCCATGAACAAAGTAATGGTTTACTAATATCCAAAAGAAGAGAAGAAAATATTCTCATAAATATAACGACTTCTATACAACTTTTATACTGTTGTTATTTCAAGTATGATTTAAACGCTGTGCAATTAAAATTAACAAGAGACCACTACTGCTCAACGTGCAAGCTTATCAGTTCAACTTACTAGCACCCTCACTGTTCTGCTGTTGAGATTGTGGTTGGTTATGCTGGTGTTGCTGCGGCAGTTGTTGCGACTGTTTTTGTTGCTCTTGCGGAGTCTGATGAGCATTAAGATGGATAGGTTGCTGAAGCTGCAGTTTCAACATCTGCTGACTAATAGGAAGCTGTTGATGGATGTCTCCTCTCAGTTCTGCAGCAGCAAGCCTCAGGCGCTGAACTTCTCCAACTAATGCTTCGTTTAGAGCTGTCATATCACACGAAAGAGACAAAATAAATATGGTAGTTCCATGATGTGTTTTATAATCAAATCATCTACTAAATTGGATATAATAATGCAACCACGTAAAAACAAAATAAAAGAAAAAAAGTCATGGATGACTGCATTGAGATGAAAATATAAAACTACAAATCAACTGCCACCAAGAAAGAGGAATTTTAAAAGACATTGTCCTTGCTTTAAACGATCATTTTATTTACCATGCTCCTTGAGTAGTTAGTATAAACCATAAGACTATCGCCACTGAGAAAAGAGGAATTTTCAAGATATTGTCCTTGCTTTAAAGAATCATTTTATTTACCATGCTCCTTAACTAGTTAGTACAATGCAATAAAATAATCACTTGTACTGATAACTTCAATCACAAAAGCAAAAGATTAAACCATAAAAAAGACAGCAGTTTGTCATCCTCTCACCTTCAAGTTCCTGTTTTTTTTCCCTTTCCCAGAATCTTAACACATAATCAGCAATCAGCATTCCTAATCCCAACATATAAAAGATCCTCATACCAGATGAATTATGTTGTTGCAAAATGATTCCTTAATATCAGATAAAAAAATGCATAAATTATGGCATGCTTCTGATGAGTTCCAGGTTACCATGCAGCATTGAACATATGAGAGATGACCAGATTTTGACATTCTGATATTTGGACAAGGAAAAGATGCAACATTATTGATGAAACACATACAATAGAAGAATATCCTGAATTAAGAACCTGTTGTTCCAAGAAAAAATACTTGGAAAAATATGAAAACCGAGATCTAACTACATTGATTTACAATAAACATTTAGAGAATAATGAAATCGAAGAATTAATAAAATCCTAAAAATTCAAACATAAAAATTTTATATCCTAGGTAAGCATATGGGGTTGTTATCGCACATGTATACAAATAGCAGAGAAGTATATGGATTAAACCTATGTGTAAAAATTTGAACCAGGACTCTTTCAGGTAGCATTGATTCAATACCATTCCAAACAAAAAAAAAATATTGACAAGGTAATTAGCATGAACTGTGCCAGAATAATTTATATCTTTTTTTTATTATCATCGTTTTACTAATGGCCATTTTTTGGCAAACATAAGCCACAGTTGTTCTCTAACTCTATATTTCTCCAAATCAAATGAATAATGTGCAAATCATAAATTAATTGCTAACCTTCATGTTTCCAATATCTATGTGAAAGAGAGAAACTTTTTGGGAAAATCATGCACACACAATCAACCATCTTCTGATAAAATTAAATTTGGCAATTTAGAACTTAAATGCATTAACCACTCATTTAATCATTTTAACAGGAAAAGCTATTGAAGATCAGGCATATTGTTTGTTCTAAGCCAGTAGGCCGACTCAAATCATCATGAGGAACACAATATTTGACTCATTGAAATCATCCTTTAATAAATCCTCATATAAAACAATGCCATAGATTTACAATTTTGTTTAGTGGATAGAAAAGGAAAACATAGTCGATGATAGTTGACTGCATAAGAAGCAGGCAGTGTAAAAGAAAGCATACCATCTTTGAGTTTGGCCTGTTGTTCCATAGCCTGAAGACAGAATTTCAATTCATTGTTCTGGCTTGTAAGAGCTGCAGAATCTCTCTGGACAGAAACAAACATTACCAGTAAATATATGATGAGCCTAAGTATGCAACTGAAGATTAACTAGAAATTTGGGAAATAAACTTCAGTATCCAGATAACCACCTGCAGCACTGTAACCTGTGCAGACAAAGTGGTTGCTTCAGTCTGCAAAGTTTGCACCTTTTGCTCTAACTCTGAAATGTATCGTGTTTTTCTCTCTTTGGAACGAGCAGCAGATAGCCGATTGGCTAAAATCCTGGAATGAACAATTCACATATGAGTAATTCAATTAATTAGTCACATGTACACAAGTAGAAGTAAAAATCAAAACACCTTTTGGCACGCTTGGGGTCAGCCATTGCAATCTCAGCAAGCTTCTCATTAGCCATAATCTTTTTAATCTCAGCTTCAGTGAACTCGGAACTTCCAAATTCCAAATTGAACTTAGCCAGTTTTCCATCAATCGAATTTCTAGGAGACTGTTGACCCCCTTGAAGACCAAGAGGAGGAAACTTCAAAGACTCATCATCAAACTGCAAACTTCCTATGTAACTATCCATAGACACACTTCTACAATGACGAGGAGCTCGAGAAATTTCTCCACCAGCACTTCTTTTAAGTCCATCTTTTACTCTACTTTCCACTTCATTATCACTACTTTCAGTACCATTTGTCTTCGTACCACTTACTCTACTATCCAAATCCTTATCTTCAGTCCCAGAAGAATTCAACGTATCAATATTCTCCAAATTCATATAAGCATTAAACAAATCATCCACAACTTCAACCTGGGACTTCGCTTCAGCTACATTATTGTTGATCCCATCCAATTCACTTGGCTTCTCGATCCCTGAATTCTTTCTAATAGGTATAAGCTGAGGTGAAGATTGAATGATGGTAGAAAATGCTAAAGGGACATTATCACTCATTGATCGCCTATGTCCTCTACGAGGAGGCAAGCTATCACTACAATTGACTTTTAAACCAGTGGATACAGTAACAGGAGAAGGAGCTAAAAGACCCTTATCTTCCATTGAAACATCAGTAAAGCCAGCGGCAAGGTCAGATTGATTAGAGCCAGAAGAAAGACAAGGCAAAGGACTTAAAGGAGGCAAAGAATCAAGAGAAAAAAGAGCAGATTGAGATAAAGACCTTGAATGAGAAGACCCACCTCGATTCAAATTGTGTGAATTAGACCTGGAACTCATAGCAAACTGTTGAGTATTATTAGGATGAGAAGGAGGAACACCGATTCTCTTACCATTATCAAGATTATTAAAACTTTGACGCATATTAGAAGTGCCCATTTGAGAAGAAACACCAAACCCACTAAACGATTGAACCATTTGCACACCACTTTCACCACCACCACCACCTTCCATTGTTTAAAACCCTAAGAAAGCTGAAATGTGATTAAAGATTGGTTTTTTCAGTTCTTTAAAAAGAAAAAGCTGCTTTTTTTTTAATTGGGGGGTTTGGGTACGTAAGTGACGGTAATTACATAGGCGATAACAAAGTTCTTGTCCTGAAGCTGAAAATGGGAGACAACATTTCATATTAACAAAACATTATTATTAAAATTAAATAAAATAAACAAAGACAACAACCTAAACATTTCTTTGAAAGTCTACTATACTATACTAGTGTCTTACGGCAAGACGTATACACCACGTGGCACGTGCTTACGCGGGTTTGGTCAAATTCTTTTCCTTTATCTCCGCCTGTTATTTTATTTATTTTATTTCTTTTTATGATTTTATTTAATTGCCATAAATGTTTTTCGGCTTTCCGCGAATGCAATTTTACCTACTGCTTTCGTTCATTTTTTAATTATTTTGATTAGATTAGATATATCGTATAGTATACTGCATGTATCTGTCCACTTGTTTTTATGGGCTTTACACTGGCCCAATTAATCGGCCCATTTATCGATTCTCGGACGGCTAACCCATCGTATCATCGTGAAATGTTAGCCGTTAGATTAAAACCCCTGAGGTTGTAAACCCTCGCGCAACGCTCTTATAAAATGAGGCCTTGCCAACGTTCATTGAAGCCCTAAGCTCTATTTGAAATCGCCGTTTCTTTGTTAGTTTTTTTTTTGTTTTGAATTGAAGTTTTTGTTCTTCAAAATCAGTTGTTCTGTGTTTGTTTCGATGAGTGCTGGATTTACAAAGGGCAAATGATGAATTATTTGCCGAATCATTGAATGCTCACAAACACTTGATTTGAGTATTATGATTCTTTACTCTTTGAATAGGAAGATCTGATGCCTTCCCGTTGTTCTTTTTTCCGTTGTTTTTTTTTTCCTTTAATTTATTGTTTTTTTTTGTTGTTGAATCGAAGCCATTGATGACCTTTTTTTGTTATTCAACTGAAATTAAAATGTTGAAATTATTTTAATGAACTAGGACGGTCTGAGGCTTCTTTCTTTCTAATTTCTGCTAATATTTTTCTCTTTTTTCATTTATTTTTTTACAGTAGTTTCTCTTTTATCTATTATATATATATATATATATATATAGAGTGTTTGTGTATGATGAGACTATAAATTATCACACAGTTATCCCTGTCTGATACATTTTGTGCTGATTATATGTGATCTGACACAAACACTGTTTAGCTTCTTCTACTTAAGTTCATTCATTTTTTCCCTTGGTTTTCAATCCATTCATAATTTCAACCAAACAGATTTTTATGGACCAATTGGGCGATTTCCTGCTGAGACACTTTGGTGTTAACAAAGACACTGAGAATATAAAATGGGAGATTAAATACAGAATTAGCAAATTTGTCATTCAAAATGCGGGTTTATTTAATAAACTTCAGCCTTTTTGATATGGCTCGTGAGCTAAACTTTGGACTTTTTGACTTGTAGCAGACTCAATTGAACATCCTGAAGCAGCAAATATGAGATAATACACCAACTAATATCAATCATACCTTTTTTTTTCTAAACTTCAATATCAATCCCACTTGGAATGACTATATTATATTCTCTTAAAGTTGAATCTAATATTGTGCATCACTAAATCACATTACCAAAATTGCAAGTTTGTTGGAACAGCCAATTCTATTTGTAAATTAACACTTTAATAATAGTACAACACCACCTCGAGAAAAACCCTTTACAATTAACTAGAGTGACAAGGATAAACTACTAGAGTACAATACATTTGACTACGATTCAGCCACATCAATGAGAACAAATTTGCTCGGAGCTGGTGGCTATTTGCTCGTGCCTGCTACCAATTTCATTATTTTCCCCACAGTGAATATGAGAAATCGAGGATACCTACAGCATTACTTGAAACTACACGGTACATGCCTTTTATGAGTTTCTATTGATCCAATTCAAAATCTCTTCCTACTTGATTGTGATGTAGCGATTAGTCCCATGCTTGGCCCAGTGTTCCTTGAGATCAACGGGATTTGACAGATCATAACCTTCAGCAGCTAGCCGACTAAGCAATTTGCTGAAAGCACTTCCACTCATCTTTCTTCCACCGATACGGGCATGCCGCTTGTTTGGTACTGCAGGGAGTGGGTACATAGACAGTGTAGTTGTGCAACATGATGACTGCCACCCACCGTTACCCCATTTGTAGCATTGCCTAAAGACTCCAGTGCAAGAGCATACAGGGGCTGCCATTGTTGTCTCATCATATGCAATCTGGTTCAACCCTAAATCATTACCTTTCCAATCAGCCTTAGATGCTACCAACTGTTTGTTCAGATCATCACCTCCGCCAGCCATATCCTCACCATTCTTCCACTCATGTGATTTTCCGAACATGATCTTTTTCAAGTCTTCATTCTCCCTCTTAATTTTCCTTGGAGATTTAGATGTCTTTTTGTTAGTTGGCATCACTTTGGCTTCTTTTGACCGTTTAACCCGCCGTGGTTTTGCATTATCAGACCCAACCGGTGATATTGGGAGAGCATCACATGTCTGCATCTCTCTACTACCATATGAAGCTTCACTTGAATGGGGCACATAATGTGCATGCTGCTGGGGATGGTGCATGTGCTTCACTCCACGTGAGATTTGGCATCCTGGAGGGCAAGACGATGATATATTACCACTTGGCATAGAGTTCTCTCGATACTGAAGTGTTGCAATAGCATTATCTCGCTCCATTATGGCATTATTTCGCTCAGCAATAGCTGAGTCTCGCTGTAGGAATGCCATATCTCGCTCTGCGATAGCAGCCTTTTTTTCTGAAATAGCCATATTTCTCTCATGAATAGCAGCATCTCTTTCTGCCATGATGGCCATGATCTGTTTCATAGAAGGGGGAGCTTGCATCAACCACTGCAATAACAGAGAAACAACAACTATCAGAAGTAGGAAAGGAAACAGTACTACATTGTCTTCAAAAGAGGAGCACACTAAGCACAAGCATATAGGTTAAAACTTTTTTTTTTTTTTATTTCAAGATACCTGACCCTGAGTTGTTTTATACTGATCTGCCTTGTGCCTTCCGTTTTCACGATGCCCACCATCATCCATTGCAGCCCCACAAGTGGTAATAATTGCAGATGTCAGGTTACAACCTCTCCAGCGATACTTGGACAGTTAGGCTGTATATCCTGCATCTCAAAGGAAGGCAAATAAAATTTTCACATATTGCTTCTACGCTTTTAGAAGAAAAATAAAAGCAATTAATTCCAGTAATTAAGAGGCAGCTGGAAATGCCATAACCTTACCATGGACAGTCAGAATGATATCAGAACCCATTCTCTTGTAAACTTGCCTGTACAACAAACAACTATCTATGCATCAAGAGGAGAAAACCACCATTTCAAGGAAGTAAAAGTGTTTAACCCTAAATGAATAGAATGTTGCACCACCGCATTCAAAAAATATAACATAATATTCTAATAGAAACACATAAACATGTTTGCCCACAAGCATGTGTCTAGCTGCAGCAAAACATAAGACAGGAAAGTCCCACACAAGGTACAAATACAATTGGTAAAGAATGAGGGCTTATTGTTACTTTGACGCAAATGCAAAGGTGGAAAAAAAGAGTATCAGTTTTCAATATATAATAATCAGCATTGTACTGAAATATTGCTTGAATGGTCCTCGTAAAATAACAGTAGAAAAGCCACTCCAAAAAAAGATAGTTCGAAGTCTGAATATGTTAGACAAACTGCTAAGTAACTTCAGTAAAGAATAAGCAGCAACATCAGTTAAGAAAGTTTTTCAAGGCACTATGATCCTTGGAAACAGTTACTATTGAGACTGAGATGAAACGCGGTTTGCTCTTGCAGTGTACCATAAAAATTCTATCTGCACCATCACATTACCTTTATAATAAACCCGATATCTAATCTTCCACTCAAGTCTAGAAAATAAGCAACACCTCCATATGACAAAAAACAGAGACCTCACTGGTCAAAGAAAACACCAAAAAGATGATGCTAACAATAATTGAGATGGAGTGAGAAAAACTTTGCAATGTGTTCCACATTCTCCAGTCCCAGACATAAGTTCAAATCCTATGCACTGCCCATCCAAGCACACCTAAAAACAACTTATCTGAGCATAAATCTTTGCTAATTAATTAATGAGACAAGCAATATTGCGCAATGCACAGTGCACCAGAGCATTCAGCACTAGATACAACAAGCAAAACATTACCCACTACTGCCTCCACTCACTACAAGAGCTGGACATCAAAAAAACATTGAATACAGTAGGTTCTATCCCAAGAACAAACAGAAGCTTTATGATTTTGTAGCCACTATAATCCTAACTAGACATATGCATTGTCTGATGCTAATGCCCTCTTAAAATTATTTTCATAGTGGAGCTTACAACTGACACTAATAGCTCTTGATTCGATCTTTCTTTGTTACCATTCCTATTGTTTTAACTCTATAAATACAACCTTCTCGATTTCCATAAGTTTTAATATAGCAAACACAAACAAAATCTCTCTTGCTATTCCTTAATTCAACATCCATCAGCATTTATTCACATATAAGACGAATTCATATTGCTATCAAGAGCATAGAACTTACACTAAGAACCCAGTTGCCGAGCATAAAAATCAAGACTTGAATCCTTAAAATCCTAAAAAAAATTACCAGAATCCAATATCACCTACTAGTAAAAAAAAAATTAAATCCAGAAATGAAGTCAAAATAAGCATTCAAAGTAAATCTCTCAACAAAATAACAACTCAAAATCAAAACCCTCACAACCAAAGACCCTCGAAACAAGCTTTATTTAACAGCACAACAAGCTCTAATCACTACACAAATGCAACAATAACTAACTCAAAGTTAAAACAAACACTAATGCTACTTCCGATTAAAGTATATACACAAAGAATATAACAATTGTTAGCAGATAATAACAATTAAATAAATAAATAATAGTAAGAGCAAATTCTGACAGGTGAGAGATACCGAAGCGTACAATAACTAAAAGAAAAGAAAACCCTAATTTGAAGAAGAAGACGTGAAATCTTGGAAAGAAACAGCAGAGAAGTGAGAGTAAAGAATTTATTTTTTTTATTTTAATTTTACTTTTATCAGTGGGTGATAAGAGAAGAGAAGAGAGGGTTTTTAGTTTTTACCTGACTGTCTTGTCTATTATTGTTATTGTTATTTATTATTATTATTTTTTTTTATTTTCGAATAAATTTTTCAAAATACAGAAGTTGCCATTGCCTCCTCTACTGTATCCGTCTTTCATGCCTTAAATAAAATGCAAGTTACTGAGCGGGACCAGGGGTGGGTAAAAAAACCGGTGAAACTTATTAATCGAATCGAAATCGAAAAATTGAATCGTATTTTATGATTACTGGTTCATTGGTTTAAGTTTAGATTCAAGGTATTCATATTTTATAATTAATGGTTTAGGTTTAGGGTTAAGAGATTAAAAAATCGGTGATTAACGATTAACCGGTTCATATATAATATATATTTTATAAATTATATATTATATATAATTTCACACACATATATATCCACATATATAATATAATTAATTTCTTGAAAAGAAAATCTAGCTTTCATGTATATTTTATATATTTTTAAGAATATTATATAATTTTTTATTTTTTTGTGTTATTTTTATGGTTAAAAACCGAAAAAAATGATTAATCACTATTTTTTTTTTAGGAGATTGTAAAACGGTTAGAAACCGAAAAATCGAACCATATTTTATAGTTAACCGGTTAACTGTTTTGAAATTTTAAATTTAGGTTCATGATATTAAAAATCAATTTGTTATGGATCGATTTACAAATAGAGGTGACCAATCCATGCCCACACCTGGGCGGGACTACCAGAAGGGTAAAAAGGTCATATTTTACACGAAAGCCCATGGGCCCTCATTTTCGGCTATCTTTGTATTGGTTAAATTTGACAGAAAAAGAAACGTCTTGAATTGTGTGTCATCTTGGAATTTTCTTACATTCTGTGCAAAATTACTGTTCAATTTCGACGTCCAAGTTGTGCTTTGCTAACTGGTGAGCAGGGCTGTTCAAAAATCCAACAATCGAACCATACCAAAAAAATTAACTGAATCAGTCAATTTTAATCCAATTTGGTTCATATTTTTTGAAATTTTATAAATTTAAAATTTCAATTTGGTTGTTTTGCACTCGATTTGTTAGAGAAAATATATAAATTAAAAATTAATTAAAATTGGTTTGTTTTAGTTCAATTTTCATCTTCCTACATTTCAAATTGATTCAGTTTTATAGAGAAAGATATTGGCTTGGATTAATTCAATTTAAATTAAATGCACAACCCCGCTGTTAAGTTTAATTGATTAATTAATTAATGATGACTAATTTCTCCTTTTTCTTGCAGGTTGCACTGATTTTGCAAAGACCAAAAAAAAAAAAAAACTAATTGTCCAAGTAAATCCAGTGCAAAATGATTTATATATGTTTTTATGGTTTAAGTTTTAACCGTATATTAAGGAAATCATCAGAACAATATATTTGCATTTATAAAATCACTCAGGAAAAAAATTAATTAATAAATCATATAATGTTAAATAATTATAAGTTTGGAAAAAAATTACTTCCTCCGTTTAAAAATACTTATCACCATTAAATTAAAAAATAATAATTAATATATCAATTAAAAAATAATCTATCCCAATTAAATTAAATTAATTAATTAAAATAATGTTTCATAATTAACGATAAAAGTAATCTTTTATATTCTTTTGATAATTCTAATTGAAATTTTGCATGGCAAAACTATGAGGTTTATATGAGCAAGATAAATTTGAACCTAAAAGGTCTTTTATTCTTACACAATGACCACATTGTTTCAACTCATACCAGTAAAAACGTGATAGCAAAGATGGATGCAAATGAAAGTGGTTTTATTATCACAAGAACAAATATGATAATTAGCAGCAAAATTATTTTTGTTGCTAAAACACTAATTTATAGCCACAAAATAAAAAAATGCTGCAAATTATTAACATTGTTTAATGGTCACAATAATTATTGTGATTTTTTGTATGATCAAGATTTTTTTACTGCTATTAGTTATTATATATTTACAACAACAATAAAATAACGCTGCTAAAACATTGATTTATTATATTAAAATTAAAAAATGCTATAAATGGTCAAAATTCAAACCTTAAACAAAAATAATATAAATATAATCATTAAAATCTAAATTTGGAATTTACCGGTTATTTTTGTTATTCGTATTTTTATTCTTAAGTTTTATTATAATATTAATTATTTTTATGTATTACTTTTTCATACTTCCATGATATATTACTTATTATAATTAATGAAGAAAATCATTTCGTATCATTAGATAATTGACATATTTTATTTATAAATAATAACATTATATTTTTTTATATCAAAAGTTAATGAAAAAATTATTGGGCTAAAAAATCACAGACTCCATCTACTTATTATTTTCCCAAAATTCAAAACAGCAACATTTTGCAGCAAAACTTGCTGCTCAAACTCATTAGTCCAAGATATATTCTTCCCTCGCTTCTGAATCTAATCACATTTCATAAATCGTATCATTTCATTCAATTACTTTAATTTCACATTTCATCCATTCTATCAAAATTCACAAAACCTAATCGCATTTCATCAATCAATTCTTTATTTCAATCCCAAATCTACCGCATCAACTTTTACTTCGACGATGGAACACCAGTAACAATGGTGGCAGTGGAAGCAAAGGATGTATATCGCTAGGATTATTAAATTACCAAGTGCTTTTACAGGTTCTTTACCTTTAACTTCAATTGTTGTTTCATTATCAACAATTTTCCTCTTTTCCTAATTTCTATATTCCATTTAATTCTAGCGCTTATGCGTGTGTCTCACAAAACTACCGTCTCTCACTTCTCTCGTCAATACGTAGGTCTCCGTCGTTTCCTCGGTGGTGCTATAGTTGTTTATGTTCGCCGCCAATGAAAGCTTCATTTTCAACACACAGCGCGATGTCTAGTCCTCTGGAGACGAAGATGGAGGACAGAGTCTCAAGGGTAAAGAATAGAATAAGTCAGGACGGAGCAGTTACTCCTCGATCCGAAGATTTTAATACTTATTATCTTGAAGTTATTGCTAATGCCGAGTTAGCTGATTTGGGAGGCAATTCAGGTACTAGAATAAGTCCAGTTAGGGGTACTATGGTCATTCGTCCTTATGGTTATGCTATTTGGGAGGCAATTCAGGTACTCAATTTTTTTTCTTCTTAATCAATTACTGCTGGATATAAAAATGAAAAAACTAAAGCAGTTATTGTTGAATTTTATCAAGAATATTTGAATGTTAAGTTCAATGAGACTCGCACAGTAGCATGTATTTTCTACAGATCTGAAGATTTATTACATTTATTTGATTTCCAATTTTCACTTAGTACTTTTGTTTTATTTAATCTAGAATTTCATTTTGCATTTGCATATCTTTATGGCATTGAAGCACCTATGATCTGTTACCATGTTCATTTGGGGCCTTCCATACTTCCCCCACTCAATGAGCTGCTGCCAAGATCAAGAACACCTTGCTGTCAAGCAAATATTTTTGTTCTTTTGTGTTCAAAATTCACGGATATGCCATGGCCATTATTTGCAGGGCCAACTTCCATTATGCTCTGTATATGCTTGAAGCTTTGAATCTTAATGTGTTCGGTGTTGTTTAGGTAGGTTCAATGGTTGACACCGGCTGACCCACACAGGTAACAGCAATGGGGATGGAAGGTAATTGCATATGTGTGTTGGATTTGAATCTTTGTTCTGTTTTCATGTTTATCTTTGTTAGATTTTACTTTCCATTGGTTTAGTTAAAATAATAGAACTTTGTTAGATTAATTGACAAGAAACTTGTGTTCATGTATATGGCATGGTGTTTCTCAAAAACATTCCTTTGTCTACCAAAAGGGACCTCAAAGGTGCCACAGAGAAAGGGGTTGAAATTTTTCAGGAAAATTACCCTGAATATGTTGCACAAAACGTAAGAAACCAATCAATAATTTTTTTCTTTCTTTCAGATAGGTTAACTTATTATTATTCTCTTGCATTGTAGATGGTTTAATCTACTTTTTTTTTTTTTGGCAGATCTTTAGCAATGTTCCCTTCTGCTATTATACATATAGTGTAATCTATACACCTTCAATATCTAAAAGAACCAAGACCAAATTTGTGTATGCTCGTACTGCAAGGGTGATGTACACCTTGCTCAAGTGAGAACACATTAAAACCAGTAATGTATTTGAATTTATTTCTGCTTGAAGATTTATTGAGATATACTGTAAATAAATTAAATTAAATGATATATAACTGCATTAAATTGAAGGTACATTGCTTCCTCACATATTCCATTTTAGTAAGGAGGGCTTAAAAGAGAATGATTCAGAATTCTCAATTGAAGATGATGCAAAAAAGTTTTTGTCAAGTCATCTGGTCAAGAAACTATTGAGTTACCTGCACTTGAGGTATATTAGTATTACATTACATTAAATTCTCTCAATTAAAATGTTGTAGAGGTAGTTGGGCATGCAACTATAATAAGCAATGTAATGAATAGGTAGGACCGACATTATTCTCTCAATTAAAATTTGATACTTGCAATCATGTCTTCACTGCTTCACTTAAACTCTTTATCACTGATAGTAGTTTTTGATACTGTAGTTCTATTGCTCTAGCAGTGCAGTAAGACTATTGTTTTCTTCAGTCTTTCTTGAACATTTTATATTCGGGACTTTCTAAAGTAATTTCAACTTGATGTAATTACTTTTAGACGTGATCTGATTACTATTCCTTGGATTTCAGTTGTACTTCAGTTAATGCAAAATATAGCATCAAATGTGAATGTGATTGTGATGTTACTGTCTACTTGATAGTAGTTTATGGTTTAGATCATCATCAAGTCTAGTGAGGACTTACCACTTTCAGTTATTTACTACTCTCAACTTTAGTTTGATTTTATAGTATGTATTAACTAGCAGCACTTTTTTTCAGTATTTGTGACATACAGGTCCAATTTGTAGTTGGGAAGGATCTGAGATGCGGACAACTCGGTAACATCTTCACTTCAGTTGGTAGCTCTTACTTTGCTTTGTTTCTTATCTTGTTCTGATGAACTGGTATTACTAGGTGTAGTGGAAAATGATATTATATCTATAGCCATAATCTCAAACTTGTGCTTATAAAGTTTTAGGACTCATTTCACTTCCAATGTATGAGCATGTTGAAGAACGTTGTGTTGCACTATAACTTTCTTTGATTCTTCAAGTCTGTGTCATATATATTTTACATCTGTTTAGGGATCATATTCACCATACAAAGTAAAATCCTTTTGGTTGGTATATGTTTATTTTATTCTCGCCTTTACTCTGTGGCTTCTTATCCGTGTTGGATTGAAATGCTTCTCGTCGAGGAGCAATGTCCTCAACGCCATCAGAAATGCCACCATCGGTGGTTGTTTGTGATTTTTCTCTATGACAACATCAGCGAGACTTAGCTTGATTGACCTTGAAAGTTCTAATAATATCAGGCACGGAATAGGAAATTGTATTGGTTTGTTTATTAGATAAGGTGGCAACAGATTGTATTGGTTTGTTCCTCAAAGTGAAGACAAGTGATAATTGCATGAGAAAATTCTCGTTTTCTAAGCTGATATTAATGTATGATTAAGCTTTGACGGTTATGTATGCTCTTAATTTGCAGCAAAAAATTTACTTGTATATTATTATCTTCAATTTATAGAATTACAGAACAACCAGATACAAACCAGAGTCAACTGAAGGTAACTCAGATTGCTTTTCTTGTTTACATACTTTATCTAAAGGTCTTTCATAATTTGCTTTCTCTGTTATATTTTCTAACCATAGTTTATTATACGATATATCATAGAACAATGTAATGCATTAGTATCACTTATATTAAGTCAATTTTCACAATGTATATAGGAAAAGCATAATTACTGAACTGAACTTTAACAGTGAAAACTCCCCGGTGGAGAGAAAATATCTGTAAAAAGGCTTTCAAAAATATCAGGACAAGGCTTGCAAGAGTTCAAGAATGAGATTATACTTATTAATAAATTACAACACAGGAATCTGGTTAGATTATTAGGCTGCTGCATTCATGGAGAAGAGAAGTTGATGATATATGAGTATATGCAAAATAAAAGCTTGGACTTCTTCCTCCTTGGTAATTTCTTTCTCATTAATTCAATAATTAATTAAAATTCCATGAAACAACTCTTTAGACAGCTTTGACCAATCTTTAGCAGCTCTGGTTCTAACCAGGACATGGGTAGAAAATGTTGGAAATAGATATATGTACAAGTATTAGACTTCACTGTTAAAGTACTCTGTCAAAATAGAAGTTTTGCCGCTGATAAGATTTATATGAGCCTCAGCTCACCTAGTAGTAAAATAACTATATGCTTTCCCACTTAAAATGATTGGTAACAACCATGTTTATGGATGAATTTATCATGTTAGATGGTACCTTCTTCTAACAGAAGTTTGTACAAAAGGTTGCGTTTTTATTTCAGGTTACTGTAGTTAAAAAGTCAGGAATCAATCAAATTCTCTACTGATATTGTAAGTGACTCTTACTTTCTTTAACTTACCTAAACTGATCATTCACTCATGCCTATATATGTCTGTTAAATTGACAATTATATATATTTTCTTTGTTTACATATATTAGCCTTAGTTTTCTACACTGTTTCGAGCTTCTTTTTGTACTCCCTTTTCGTCTTTTTTTATAGGTACATCTCCTTCCTTTTATCAAATTCAAATACATCAAAATATAGATCTCAGGTGATCGCATTGCTATGATGTTAATATCTTCTCTAATAGAGGTAAATAAGTAGATATTAATTACCTAAAAGCTAATCCACTTGGAAAAGTTTTATTTTCAATTAGACTGGCCGTCTTATTAATTTGTTAGATACTAATATCTATCATTATGAATCATTTTGGTGAATTGATGCGATGAATGTTTGACTTTTGGCCAGTATTATACTAGTCCTGATGGCAGAGGAACAGTAGATGACATAAGTGCCAGGCTTCGGGAGGGCTGTCCAAGTTTTTTCAAGGAGTCAGATTATAAGTTTTTCTTTTAGCTAGAGTGCAACCGGAGGAGATCTTGCTAGAGTGTAGAGTGCAGTTTGTATGAGAAATTGTCAATGCAAATCTTGCACTTTCTTAATAGTGGGTTCATCTTATGTAAATGTAAGTCTTGTGATATTTGTAGAATGATTATACCTTATGGAAATGGTATAGAGGTTTTTTTAATAAATATATTGTTGCGGTGTCTTTTCTTAAATATATCAGTTGTCAGGTGCAATTATTGATATTATGATGCGTATGCATTTACTATGGATTATTATTGATATTGTGATGGTTTTGCATTTACTATAGATTATCACTAGTAAGAGTTTGTTATAGGTGAATACTAAAAAATAGAAAAGGTCTTTTAGCAGCAAAAAAAGATTGCTGCCCACTCTAACTTTTTAGCAGCAAAATATAATTTTGTTGCCAATAATATGATTATTGGCAGCAAAACAAGTTGCTACTAATAATGATATTTTAGCAGCATAAATAATTGCTGCCAATAATAATCTTTTAGCAGTAAAAATAGTTGCTGCAAATGATAATTTTTTAGCAGCAATTGAAATTATACTGCAATATACTTTCAATCACATTTTTATCGCAGCAACGGGCAATAGCTTTATTTTTGTTGCCATATGTCTATAGTAACAAATTTCATACTTTTGGCAACAAAAATTTTTACTGCTAATTATAGTATTTCTTGTAGTGTATTGACTTCAACGCACCTTCAAATTCTATAACAAATGACTGTTTTATTTTAATGTCAATGCAACTCCAAATCTCCCACCAAGTTTAAACCATGATGATTTTTTTATTAACTTTAAAATTACTCTAAGTCTTCAAATAGTTTTGATGTTTCTTCATCTTCAGCAAAATCTTATTTATTTGATTTGAATAATGAGGCAAAATCTGTGCAAGAGAATGCAATGGTTGCAAATTCAGAAATTCACTTTATACGATAAAAGGAAGGGATATAGTGATCATAAATTCAAAAATTCACTTTCTACAAGAAAGATGACACGATTGAAGGGACTTATTTTAGTATTGGTAAATCTTATTTTATTTATACATTGTATTTGTTGTTTAATACTAATGTTGGTGTTTGTAATGGACATAAACTTGATGGTTCCTATATTTTAGAATTAAAAAAAGTAAATTTTAAAGACAGGAGGATAATTTTTTTTTTTTAGAAAAAGGACATTTATATTTAGTATGGATTTAAATACTTCTTCCGTTAAACATTTTTTATCATTGTTATTTCTCTTACTGGTTGATGTGTAAAATAAAAAATTTCATTGATCCACAATAAAAGGATCAAAAAATTTTCATGTGCTAACAAATTATCTATTTTTTTAATGTAACAAAAAAGGTATCCAATGAACCAAGACCTATTAAGAATAGTGAGATGAAAAACAATGAACATAAAAGTTATATATGAGATGCTTTTGAAATTAAGTGATGGTGGAAGATTGAAATACAGTATGAAAAAACTGGAGGCTTATTCGTATATTCTGCTTTTATATGTACATGATAGAGTAGGCCCAAGAGCCCAAAAGCAAGTCACACTAAACACTCTTACAACTTTGCTAAGACACCTGGTAACCCCTCAAGGTGACATGTTACACACAAGAACCCTATAAATACCCAAAGATTCCACAGGTAAAGGATTCCAACTTTTAGCTCATTTATTACCACATTTAATACCACCTACTGACTTGAGCGTCGAAGTTAGACCTGGGACACTTGTCCAGTCCGACTATTTTTACTTGTGCAGGATCTGTCTAGGAGAACAGCCACATCTTAAGTCGTTTCAACTGGCATAGACAATCACCTCGACAGCCTTGTATCTACTGAACTAGACCATGGAATATTCTTATCCCATATCCAGTCCAATACTGTCCTGTCGGCTCCATCAGTATAATACAACGAATTTGGAGTCAAGCTAATCACAATGAAAATGGTGATACATGTCATATAAAGACAAGACACTGTGGTCATAAAAAATAACTGATGGATCCGGTTGGCGTGACTAGGTTGAACGTAGGATATGGGCTTATTGTTGTAGTCTTTGGATAAGGCTGTGTCTCCCTGGTTGGTGTCGGTCCTAATTCAATGATGATATGTTAGGAGGTTGCGATCTTGCACAGGTAACAGAGGTCGGACGGGACGGAAGTCCTAGATCGGATTCTGACGCTCAAGTTAGTATTCAGTAATTAACGAGCTAATAAATGAGCTAAAGGTTTCAAATCGTCTATCTGTTGGTGTTCACTAGGCATTTATAGTGTATGTATGTTCGTCGTGGCTCTTTGTGATGCGGTTGTGTATTGTTGCTATCTTGTTTGGTGTTCATGGCATAGTTTCCTTGTGGGCTATTTCCTTGGGCCGTGCTGGGCTTTTAGGTTGATTCCATCATGAACAATTCAATTTGAACAAGTTTCGTGTGATCCTCATACATAAACGAACAACTCTAAAAGCTTTAGCTTACTATTTGAAATTGAACAAAGGTATAACATTTAATCTTCTCGTATCAGGTGTCATACGGCAATATTCGAATTCCATAAACCCTTTTCTTGAAAGAGGAAAATATGAAAGTTCGATGGTAGTTCATGCATTTCAATGATTGATGAAAGCAGTATTCCACACGATCCAATTTTTAAAGGACTATATAATGTTATTCATATCGATGAGAAGTGGTTTTATATGTTATAAAAGTCACAAAATGTCTACATGCTTGCGGATGAGGAGGATCATGGACGCACTTGCAAAATAAAAATTTCAATACCAGGCTTATGTTTTAGGTTCTCGCGACTCGTCCAATATTTGATGTAGGAAGGAATGTAACTTTTAATGGAAAAATCGGTGTGTGTGTTTTTTTTTTGTCATGCAATAGCCTGTTAGAAGGAGTAGTTTCATTAGTGTAACACCTCAACTCAAAACCAAAAAAAAAAAAAAAACACAAACACACAATCGTGCATATACACACACGATCGTGTGAAAAACTCTGATTTCTTACATGGCTATTACTTCTCTACCCACGATCATGCTTAAGGAAAACACACGATCGTGTGTCCATACACATGATCGTGTGACGTGTTAAACTAACTTTTTGAGGAAAAAATATACATCTCATATAACATATAATTGTACCATATTGAACTTTATACACATCATCATTCAAATTATACAAAAATATATACATATCCAACCCAAAATGCATATACATGCTCATGATTATCCACCGGCCAATCTTAACAACTTCTTCTGCTTAATGAACGTGGATTTCCAATTCAACAAGCTATCAACAACCTGAAAAATAATGCTAAGGGGTGAGCTGGCGACTCAGTAAATAAATCACTACTATACTAATCTAACCACACACATTTTATATTATATTCATCAAGCACAATTATATAATACCATGTTGAACCACCAAATCATAATTTATAACTTCTCAATCTATCACAAGATCACACTCAACCTTACAAATTACCAAATCCATCAAACCAATCTTAATAGATTTAACACATCACCAAATCAAATACAACATCCACCACATATTCAAACACAACCACAATCAACCTTGATAATTAGATAAATTATCTAAATGAGAGGTTAAAGGAAAGGTAACTTGACCACACCTTTTTCAATTCACATCTCTTTCATTATCACATATTTTCATTTCAATTCCCCTCTTCACTTTTCTAGGGGTTTATCATAATTCATTTCATTTCCTCTCTTCACTTTTCTAGGGGTTTTATCATAATTCATCTCAATTCCCCTATTC
Source organism: Bocquillonia castaneifolia (assembly GCA_948193215.1). Lineage (NCBI taxonomy): Eukaryota > Viridiplantae > Streptophyta > Magnoliopsida > Malpighiales > Euphorbiaceae > Bocquillonia > Bocquillonia castaneifolia. Next base: position 435 of record CANYLF011815951.1, on the reverse strand, counting down.
ACTTTTCTAGGGGTTTATCATAATTCATAATTTTAACCTAATCACTTGGGTTACCAATTCCTAGCCAATCACTTAGACAATCAAGCTCATTACCAAGCCAAACACAACCAATCAATCAAACAACCATTTTGTTATAATAATCAACCAAACAACCATTTCATCACAACAATCTATCAAACAACTATTTCATCACAATTCAATACCCTTCTCAATAATTCCATCACAAAAGTTTCATATCTCAACTGTAACGACCCGAAACTAATACAATATATTAGTTAATTAAATACATAATAATAGTAATCAATCACAAATTCAAATTCTGATCAAACTCCCTTCCAAAATATATTTTTTTAAATAAGGGTGACAACGATCGTTGTTACATTCACAACGATCGTTGCTAAATGTACAACGATCGTTGTTAAATGAACAGTGATC
>CANYLF011814156.1:0-11569 GCA_948193215.1 Bocquillonia castaneifolia | reverse complement strand
AGTAATAATAGGGAAAGATCAAAATTAGTAAAATTATTAGGAGACTGAAAATCAATTTATTAAACAAGAGGATTTACTTACGTATTTAGTTCAAAGGTTTAATTTAATTAGTAAACTTTAACTTTTAATAAGAAATAAACTCTTACTTAACAATTAGAATAAATTTGGAAATCTCGGTTATTACATTTATTGCATGTTAAATTATTACAAAATATATAATTAATTTTATAAAAAATAATAATTAATATTAGATATAATTCTTATGAATCTATTAAAAATTATAATCATAGAATTAATTTTGTCAAAAAAATCATCATTATAAAATCATTCACGTTAAAAAATATAACCTTTGAGATTTGCCTTTTGTAAGAAGGTTAGTTTTGTAAGAAAAAAAAATTGTAGGCATCTGCTCCTAAAAAAGCTATCAGCTGTAGATATCTACTCCTTACCAAACATTTAAGTTGAGCATATTTGGATAAAATATGCTATCCGATAGATAGTAGATCTGCTAAACCAAACGCCCACTAATTATTTTTTTCATACGTGTGCTAAACTCAAAAGAGACATCTATATTCGAATGACGGGAGTAATATTTAGTATTGTGTACATGGCCTTCACATCGATTTATGGGTGAAGATGCTTACACAGGTTGCTGCTCTTGGAGAAGGTGTTTCTCTAGAAGCTAATTTTTTTGTAAGTATGATAATTTTCTTATACATTTTTTTATGAGTTTCTTCCCTATTTCTTAAAAGACATGCGCATGTGGAAAGCAAAGAACACTTCAATAGGCAGCGACACACAGATAATGGGAACCTGATCAACTGCTCATCCTACTGATACAGGCCCTGGCAAAAGCTTTAAAATTTTAGATTTGACTCTACTGGAATCTTGCAAGCGATGGAAGCTGGGTTTTGTGGTTGACATTGAGGACTTGTCTTTGTAATGCATGCTTACATAGCTGGGTTAGTTTTTCTCCTTTATTTTAAAGCATTAGCAGTTACTTCCATGTCCACAAGTTGTACCTGATGTACATCATTTGTGTGGGTATTCATGTTTTGGGTTTAGTGTATATCATGCACAGAAGCCCTTAGGTGCCAGAGAATGCTTTGTCAAGTACATTGTTTTGAATTAGAGATTCCTCTACTATTAAATGCCAACTAGTTTATTATCAGTTGTGTCTATTTCTGGTCCAAGATTTTTGACAATCTGTTCGATTACAACTGTCATCATCTATATATATGTTGCCTGATCAAATACCAAATCTGTATCCCGTTTGATATTTTGTACTATGGCCTGATCGATAGAAATTTGCTCCAAAAATTCATTAACTTTGTGGCGCTATAATATTTTCTTATTAAATAAATAGTCTTTGCATTTATGCGTATTTGATAAATGCATGATTATATCACAACCACAATGAAGTACTAACTGAACCATTTCTGTTCTCTGCATGTTCAACATCGCTGTCCGATGAAATGGTCTAGTATGCTTTTGAATTGACTTGAGTGACTGGTGTGAAGCCAATGCTTGCCGTTTCTCAGAATTTGGGTCAATGAGCATGCGGTTCCCCGGTTGTTTTCTCTTCTTTGTTTGATTACCTGGTTTAAATTTATTACATCAATTATCTATTTTAGTTACTTCATTATCTATTGTCATCATCAAAGATGACTTATGGTGATAGTTGGACATTGTTTAGAGTAGAACTAGTTAAAGGTTAAGATAAATGTTACATTATGTGCTTCAAGATTTTACATTGAATCTATGTTCACGAACTGATCATTGCTTTAAGTTTCTTCAGTATGAGGCCTTCGGGTGAATGAGTAGGGTATTTCTGTGGGTGTGCTTGTAGTGATTATTACATTATCACCTGTATCCTTGGTCTCCTAATTGATCTGCATGTGCAGAAATTTCCCTCAGGGAACTATGAGTGACATGGTGAGAGATGCTTCCCAAGGCATCTCTTTTGTTTGGAACAACATTTCTCAGTATCTTAAAATGATTGGTAATAACCATTTTTATGGATGAATTTATCATGTTAGATGGTACCTTTTTCTAATAGAAGTTTGTACAAAAGGTTGTGTTTTCATTTCAGGTTACTACAGCTGAAGAGTCTGGAATCAATCAAATTCAAATACATCAAAATATAGATCTCAGGTGATCGCATTGCTACGATGTTAATATCTTCTCTAATGGAGGTAAAATAAGTAGATATTAATTGCCTAGAAGCTAATCCACTTGGAGAAGTTTTATTTTCAATCGGCTGGCTGTGTTATTAATTTGTTAGATACTAATATCTGTCATTATGAATCATTTTGGTGAAGTAATGCGATGAATGTTTGACTTTTGGCCAGTATTATACTGATCCTAATAGCAGAGGAACAGTAGATGATATTAGTGCCAGGCTATGGGAGGGCTGTCCAAGTTTTTTCAAGGAGTCAGATTATAAGTTTTTTTTAGCTGTGGAATGTCTTGAAAGAGTTGCTCTAATTCCAGACTCTATAGAGAAGGAGAACCTTGCTTATGCAAACTATTTATCAAGTAACTTCACTTTAGTATTTGAAAGCCTTTCACATTTCATTCTCATATGCCCTTATTCATATGCTTTAGCTTCTAAACAAATGTTACATCTATGACTATACATACAGTAAGCTTAATTTTGTAAATGCTTTTCTGATGTCTAGTTCAATGTTACTTATGTACATCAGTTTTATCTATAACAGACTAGTGCAGACGCTAGTGTACCTGGAGGAGATCTTGCTAGAGTGTAGGGTGCAGTTTGTATGAGAACTTGTCGATGTAAATCTTGCACTTTCTTAATAGTGGTTTCATTTTATATTAATGTAAGTCTTTTGATCTTTGTAGAATGATTATACCTTATTGAAATAATATAGAGGTTTTTTTTTAATAAATATATTGTTTAATTGTCTTTTCTTATATATATTAGGTTAGGTGCAATTATGATGGTTATGCATTTACTATAGATTATCACTCACCAGTGAGAGTTATAGGTGAATACTAATTTGTAAAAAAAGAAAAGGTCTTTTAGGAGCAAAAAATGATTGCTGCCCACGCAAAATTTTTAGCAGCCAAATATAATTTTGTTGCCAATAATATGGTTATTGACAGCAAAAAAAAGTTGCTACTAATAACTATTTTTTAGCAGCATAAATAATTGCTGCTAATAATAATCTTTTGGCAGCAAAAATAGTTGCTGCAAATGATAATTTTTTAGCAGCAATTTAAATTTTGCTGCAACATACTTTCTATCACATTTTTATAGCAGCAACGTGCAGCAACTTTATTTTTGTTTCCATATATCTATAGTAACAAGTTTTATACTTTTAGCAGCAAAAAGTATTTCTTGTAGTGATAACCAACTACTCTGTCACTGTTCATAGTTGGACAAGGACAACTATACCAATCAATGTGTCCTTGTATCCATTTAGTGGAAGAGTTAAATGATTCCGTCAGCGCAAGTCTCATAACTGTTCAGCCCCGGTTATTATTTTATTTTTTTTTTTGCGTTAATAGCATTACAATTCATATGAACATTGCAAAGGAAGAAGATTTAAAGGAAAAACAGAATTCACGCATTTTGAACCAACATTTTTTATTACACAAAACATCACCATATATATATATATATATAATTTCTGGAAAAGATTATAAGCAACTCCAAAAATATTATGCATTATTCAGCAAGCAATACAAAATCACAAAAGTTGTCCTAAATTAAACATGCGCAGTGGAATCCTCAAAGGTGGCAATATTGTTTCTGAAAGTTTGTCGGAGACTTGTTTCATAGTTGGCCGAGACTCAGGATTGGAACGCAGGCAAGCAAATGCTAGTTTCACAACGGAAACTACTTGCGCTGCTTCTTTATTTATCGGCGGTGGGAGGCGTTGATCAAGTACATCTTTGAGTAGAATTTGTGTGATTGTTGGTACTTCTGATGGTGATGATAAAGACAACATTAAATCCCCTGGATGCCTTCCCATTATCACTTGCAGCGATACCACTCCAAAGCTATATACATCACACTTTTCATTTGCTTCCAAGCTGTAGGCAAGCTCTACATAATTTTTTTTTTTTTTTTAAAAAAAAAGCAGGAATTAATATGTGATAGTAAATTTGTAGTACTCTGCCAAATATGAAACTTTTCAATTTATCATATATAATTATAGGATAATGCCTTTTGTCTTTAGTTGAGAGACAATGTGTCTCAATTTAGTTTTACTATTTATGTACATGTCAATATTGATGGTATGAATAATAAATAACCGTTGATGAATTAAAAATAAATAAATGTATATGGTGATCGAGACATGTTAACAAAGATAAACCGCACGATGATTACCTGGAGCCAAATATCCAAAGGTTCCGGCAAAAGATGTCCAATGGGTCAAGTCTAGCTTCAAAATCCTTGCTGTGCCAAAATCAGAAATGTGAGCCTCCTGCTTCGAATCCAGCAATATATTGCTGCTTGTTAAGTCTCGATGAACAATAGGAGGTGAGCATTCATGGTGCAAATATGACAAAGCACTTGCCACACCTTTCAAAACATTTATCCTCTTTATCCATGTCAATTCCTTGGCTTTTACAGTTTCTCTCAGGATTTTTTCCAAGCTCCCCCCTTCAAGAAACTCATACACCAAAAACGAGTAGCGTGGATGTGAGCAGAAACCATGGAGCTTTACAATATTCCGATGTCTTATTACAGTTAAAGCTCGAATTTCGCTTGTAAAAGCCTTCAGATTGGACAATTCACACTCCTCCGACTGGTGAAGTTTTTTTACGGCAACAACTTCACCTGTTGGAAGCTCTGCTCTGTAAACTGCACCGCACCCTCCTGCTCCAATGCAATATTTGGAGCTGAATCTGTCTGTTGCTGACATTATTTTTTCATGCACCATTTTCCCATCATAGCTCCATATTGCAAATATATTTTCACTTTCTTTTTCTTCAGCTTCATTTACGATCCTTTCTTTTTTTCTGGCAACAGCGAGAATTCCAGCGATGACAAATAATAAAAAGACCAGGCTGCTTGAAAGAGGAACTGCAATCATAACAATTTCTCTCTTGGGCTCTTTTCTGTGCCTTCTGTTGATCATCATTGCTGAAGGGCAAGAATTCAGACTGGAGTTTTTGCCGCACAAACCTTTATTATCAGCCAATGCTGCCACTGGTGCTCTACTGAAGGCTTTATTGTTGGGAAGTAGACCCTCCAACTGATTGAAGGAGATGTCAACGAAGGTTAAGCTCAACATTTCATCAAAAGTGGATGGGATAACTCCTGAGAATTCATTATGAGAGAGGTTCAATGTTTCTAAGTCACGCAAATATCCAAGCTCAGGAGGAATATCTCCTTCAAGCAAATTGTGACTTAGATCAAGCATTTGAAGAGAGACTAACTTGCCAAGCTGAAATGGAACACTTGTACTGAGCCTGTTGTTGCTTAAGTTCAAGGACTGCAGTTTCGAGAAGTGTTCCAGTAGTTGAGGAATTGGTCCTGTCAGATCATTAGCTGCGAGGCAAAGATCAGTAAGATCGGATAACATTCCAATTTCTGAGGGAATATTACCTGAAAGTTTGTTATTGTTCAGCTTTAAATTGAACAAAACTTTCAATTCGGCTAGCTCCTTTGGGATCTCCCCCACTAGACGATTTGTGGACAGGTCAAGTACCTGCAATTGATTTGCTTTCCCAAGCTCCGGGGGTATTCCACCAGAAATTCTATTGTTGGAAATTTTGAAGCTTGCTAGATTATGACAACGCCCCCAATTCTGAGATAGATCACCCTGCAACTTATTGTAGCTGAGATCAATGTATTTCAAATTTGGGTATATGCCAAAATCATCTGATATGTGCCCAATCAACTGATTTCTTTCAAGCCCAACTCTGGTTAAGCTTGAGCAATTTTTAAAGCCTTTTGGTATTGAACCCACGAAACTATTGTTGCCAACAACAAAAATTTGAAGGACTCCTCCAAGGCATATGTCTTGTGGTAAGCGTCCAGACAACATATTGTCAGCCAATTGCAATGATTTTAATGATGTAAAATTACATATTTCTAGAGGTACTGAACCACTGAGATTGTTCATGAACAACCTGAGGTCAGCAAGGGGCTTGATTTTTCCTATTTCTGAAGGAATTTGGCCAGACAAAAGATTGATAGACAATTCCAACTCTTTGAGCTTGGTTAAATTGCCTATTGTGGAAGGAATGGATCCAGAAAGAGTGTTGTAATAGAGGTAGAGAAGAGTTAAGTTGCTCAAACATCCTATAGATGCAGGGATAGGACCACTGAGATTGTTTGTTGATAAGTCAAGCTCAACAAGAGATCTCAGGTTTCCTAATTCTTGAGGGATGGTTTGGGAAAGATGATTGCTATATAGGTATAGATACTTGATGCTGCTCAAGTTTCCTACACAAGTAGGAATTGAGCCTGTCAAGTCATTGTCATTCAAACCGATTCGATGCAGGGATTTGAGCAGAAGAATTTCTTGAGGGATGGATCCTGAAATTCTATTGAAACTAAGGTCTAGAAATCCTAGGTTGCTCAAGTTTCCCATAGAAACTGGAATTGGACCTTCCAGATTATTACCATGCAAATAAAGCTCATCAAGATTGGTTAATTTCCCCATGTCACTTGGAATAGGCCCAGTAAGTCTGTTGTTTGCAATATACAAGATACATAAATTGTCCAAGTTTCCTATGGTGTCAGGAATAGGACCTGTGAGGCTGTTGTTTGTCAAAACAAGCTCAAAAAGGGACGTTAAGGTTCCAATTTCTCTAGGAAGTTTTCCAGACAGTGCGTTGTCATGAAGGTGCAGGATAGCTAGTTTGCCCAAGTTTCCTATCGAAGCTGGAATTTCACCAGTGAAATTGTTGTGAGACAAAAGAAGAACGGAGAGTGACCTCAACTTGCCAATTTCCTGAGGGATCAAACCAGAAAGTTTGTTCCAACGAAGGTTTAGGAAACTCAGTTCAACCAAGTTCCCTATGGAAGCAGGAATAGAACCTGTGAGATTGTTGTGAGAAAAAACAAGCTCATTGAGAGACTTCAACATCCCTATCGTCCGAGGTAAAAACCCAGTAATCTGATTACAATAAATATAAAGGAAACGAAGACTTACCATTGAGCCAATTTCAGAAGGAATATTTCCAGAAAAACTATTGAAAGCCAAGTCCAAATAAATGAGCTTGGAAAGGTTGCTGATTTGGGAAGGAATGATTCCATACAGAGAGTTGTTAGAAAGGTCGAGGCTGAGAAGGTTAGGGAAAGATGACAAGTCTAAAAACTCTAAAGTCCCTCTTAAACTAGTAGAGGAAAGATTTATATATATGACATTTCCAGATTCATCACAAGTGATCCCAACCCAGTACTGGCAAGGGAAACTACCATTTTCAGATTCAGAAGAAGTAGTAGAATTACGAGAAATGTAATAATTCCAAGAGCAAAGAAAGCAATCAGTGGAGTTTTGGATATTGCTAATGCTATCTTTCCATTTGGCAAGAGCCTCTGCTTCTTGTCCATTCATCTGAACAGCTGACTTATTAGAAGCGAAAGATAGTACAGCAACAAAGGAAGAAAATGAAAAGAAAATGGTAATGATGAAAGACAATTGTTTAGTTAATGAGATTGCCATGTCTTTAGCTGTAGGGTCTATATATGCATGTCTATGGATGTTAAGAGAGGCCTGCATATTTATAGGTGAAAATTTCTTTATATTCTTGTAGATTTAATCTAAAAAATGACCCTGTCATTTTCGTTTATTTTGGTGTAACATTACCCTTTCTTTCAGAAGAAAGGAATCCAAAAAAGCAGTATATATGGTTTCATTACTTTTGAATTACTACATCATTGCACAGGACTTTAATTATATTTATATATTATATGTTCTTGTGTCCACTTCTTTTTCTACCACCCAAGAAAGCAAAACTAGAAAAGACAAATACAGTCAGTCATGGCGATTCGTTAGTGAGGAAGGACGCGGAGAATTAATGTAGCAAGTGTTGCATTGTACTTAAATTTGGTTGGTATATATGATATATCGTCAATAACACATAATCCCACCAACTTCAATTCAAATTTCATCGAATTTGGCATATATAATAACTAATGCCCTTAACTATTTTAGGTTAATTCAATCCTTTCCCCTTTCCCTAAATATTATTATCCCTTAAATATAACTACAAATTAAGAGCTGTTGGATGAGCCATAAGCATTGTATTTTACTCTTGATCAATTAATATTCCTTCCATTTCAAATTAAACTATCTTTTTGAATAACATTTTTTTTTTTTGCTAAATGATAATTTACTTCTGCCACAAGGAGTGAACTGAAGAATGCTCAAGGAGTTTTCGTCAAAAGACTACGACTCTGAGCTAAAAAAAACCAATCAATCGACACCAAAAATGGCATCAAAACATCTAGTTATATAGTTACAAGAATAGGGAAAGTATTTCGTGTGAAAAATTATTTAGAGTTTAGGGTTTTGGAAATCCGACTCTGATGGAGAGAGGTCATGCGATCCATGATGGTCTCCAAAAGCATATATAATCACATATAAATCGTCAGAATTGCCATATTTCCTTAGTATTTTATATGAAAAATTATTTAATTCTTAATCATACTTAAAAAAATTATTATCAATTATATAATTCAATTTTAGAAAAAGCAGCATGCACTAATTTTCTAAAAAAAAATTAAAAGTTCATAATATATTTACAAAAGTAACTAAAGTTTATGATTTTTTTACAAATAATCAAAACGGTGTGTTTTGACATGACACTTATGTGGATAAATTTGTCAGGATCCAGTTGCCATGCAACTGTCCATCGATGGATTTTTGACTTGTGATTGGAATTGTAATTTTTAGAAAGATCATATATTAAATTACAAAATTAAAAACTTGTGATTAATTTGTAAAAAGCGTTAAAAGTTTGTGATTTTTTTTTATCAATACGCCTTTAAATAAATGTAAAATTAAAGAGTTAATTATCATTTTATTTGCTTTTATCCTCATTCGTCTTACAATATTTATCATCATCATCATCATCATTATTGATATTTGTGTTTTTTTTCAAACCGTCTAACATTAAGGTAAATGAGTCATCATAATAACTTTTTATAAAAACTATAATTTTTAAATCATTTTCGTTAGGGTATGCCCTTATTTAGAATGACAAATAATTTGGAAGGAGTGAATAAAGATTTAATAAATCTGTAAAGTTGGATGTAAAATATTTTTACCAAATGTCAAATTTTTTTTTTCCAAGTCTAAAATTTTTTATAGTAATTTTTATAGAATTTAAATCTCATGAATAAAATTAATAAAAGGATAGTAGAAATTTATAAATTCTTGTGATTTTTAATTCTGCAATATATTTTCTTAAAAAATTAGGCATTAGGATCAGTGAATATTAAAGGATATTTGTGAAAATTTTTCAATTAGTTTTTTGAAAATTTTTCTATAAAAAATAGAAAATAAATCCACTGTTCAAAATTAGTCAATTTTTTAGATTTTCTAATGAGAAAAGTTTTCATTATATTCTAAAATATAAAAGGAAGTTAGAAACCCAATATAAATTGCATCAAAATTATTTAGCAATCTCCTAACTTGTAATTAGATTTAATGGTCTAAAAAATTATTACCTAAATTTGTAAGTTGTTAATGTAAACTTATATTCAATAACTTCCAACACTTGTGAATTATAAATTTTAACCTAAATTTGTAAGTTGGTCGATGCAATATAAATTTCTCTTTTTTTTTTGCTTTCTTTCAAATAATGTGAGTGTTTCTATCCATTATTTTCAATTTTATTCTCTTATTTTAAGAGTTTCTTTCTTCTCGGGAGTTTTCTATTGTCCTTCTATAAGAATTCTTTCTCCAATCCAATACGTTAATGACAATAAGATGTTTGTTATTGAAAAAGATATTCGGATTGCATTGAAGAAATTATATGATAAAATTAAATTCATATATGTCCTTGAAGTTGTGCCCATGTATTATTAAAAATATAAATGATAAATATTATATCATTAATGTATTAGAACATTATGACTTGATTATGAATTAAAAAACTCTTTAAGTTCTTCCTAAAATAAAAAATTATCAAACTCTTAAGGCTTTACGTACACTTTTTTTTTTATATAATTTGATAATGGTGAGTTTTGAACTCAAGACTTTTCACCCCCTACTCACATGGGTAGTACCAGTCTACCCAAGGTGGATTGGTACATTATATATTTTTTTAGGTATCTAAAATATTTAACTTAATATAAATAAGATGAAATTATAGTATGTCTAATTTGAGGCTGCTTCAAATTATGTATAGAGGGGCTTAGTGAAATTGTTCTGATATATTCGCTTTTAATTTTTTTTTTTTCCGTTTCTTCTTGATGAGGAATCAAGGCTAAAAGAAGTTTCTGCTATATGATATACCTGTCATTTAACATGGCTTTATATTATTTGTGCTGACGGTTTCACCAAGATACTTAGTGACTTGGTGTCCTCTTGCTTTAGGAACATTGATTACAAAAGTTTTATTTTGAGCACTATTGGGTGAATTACTTATTTCCCAAATGATTCCTCAAGTGCAATACTCATTTGATGGATGCACCTTTTCTTTGCTTTGAATTATTTGAACAATATCTATGAAATTATGCTTCTCCCACTTATCCGTTAAAAAGCAATATTACAAGGAAAGATAATGACAGTAAAAAAAAAAAATCATTGTAAGAGATTGTAACAATAAAGAAGCCTTCTTCATCATCCTGTATTGAAAAGTCTGCTACAATCGAGAATTGTGGGTGCATCAGGAGAGTTCTGTGCCCCGGTACTATTGAAGGACTGAAATCTACGTCCTCCAACTTTACTGCAATTCAATATTCTTGTGTTCTGCTTCTCAGGACTTGAGCAGTGAATAAGGCAGCAGAATATAAAGCTTGATAACTACACGCTTTTTGCAAAGGAAAAGGTTCTCATACACTATCAGTAGATAAACAAAACATGTTTATTAGAGACGAGATTATTCATCTCAAACTGTAGAACTAAAAGGAACCGTTTCAGGTGAATCCATTATTTGTACAAAATTTTAGGTGTCACGGAAACGGAAGCGGGTACAAAACCGATACAAAAAACAAATACATGTTTGATCGAATTAATTAGGAGTATAAATAAATAAGGCTGCTTGCGAGCAGCTCAATATTCGACTTGTTAATAAATTTGGTTTAAGTTCTTTTGTTAACTAAAGGAGCAAAGCTCGAGCATTTTATGTTCATTCAGTTAATAAGCCGAATTTATTTATTAAGATACTCAACTCATTTATATTCGTGAATAATTTAATTAGGAGTATGTGAATTTAAAAACTCATGAACATGCTCGCTTAATTGTTCATTTAACATTTATATTTATATATCAATTTTACAAATATAAAAATAAATCTATCAATAAATATTCAAGTTACAGATATCTTTCAATCATTAAAAATAATTATTATATTTATAATTATGAATTCTATATTTAAATTATAATTTAAATATTTCCTATATTATATTTTATAC
>CANYLF011813787.1:0-11888 GCA_948193215.1 Bocquillonia castaneifolia | reverse complement strand
ATATAATAAATTAATATTGAGTATATTTTTATATAATTAATTTTTAAGTAACTAAAAATGAAATGATATTACCAGTCTATCTACAACCTATGTGGGTAGGGGCCAAAGATCTTAAGTTCAAGACCCACTCTTATCAAATTTAAAAAAAAATGAAATGATATTTTATTGCATAATTAGTTATAAAAAACATTACTCCTTTACTTTTTTTTTACTTCATTATATATTTATAAAATATATACATTGATAAATTGATAGGATAGAACAAGTCTAATAGCACCAAGATGGAGATGAGTGTAACCTTATTTTTTTTCCATTCCTCGGTAAAATCTTGAGGAATCTCAAGTGTAACATATTGTTCCTGTATAATAGCAGTCAAACAATAGTGAGAAAGGGCAGATGATTGGACATATTCTTTAACAACTAAGGAAGGCTTATAAATAAGGCTTTGAAAAGTTTTCTTGACGGAGGTTTGTTTTTTGAAAACATTATAAGGGTTGATAATAAGTATAAGGGATTTTTCTATCTGAGCTGATTCTGGGATATGGGAGATTTCTACAAGATGATCTATTTTATTAGCTGGGTGTTTTTTACATGAAGGTGATAATTGTAGAGTAGACGTTTGAGTAGTAATTTTAGAAGTTGAAGCCATAGTGTCATAGTTCTTCTTCTTCTTCACCAACAACAAGGCTCTGATACCAAGAGTGTAACGACCCGAATCTAACACCATATAATACGGATTAAAATACATAATGATAGTAATTAATCATAAATTAAAATTCCATTGAAAAATAAATTTTTCTCTGAAATTAGGGTTGCAACGATCGTTGTGAATAGTGCAACGATACATTTTCCCTTTCAAAGGACCCCATGAGAATGCACTTGAGCTTTTTTAAGTAAGAGTTGTGACATGAGTAAGTGGGTTGTGTATTCTTTGTGCATATAGTGTTATTTAAAAAAAAAAAAAACAGAAGTGAAAATGGTGAAAAGAAAAGAAATTAAAATAAAAAAAAGTCATTTTAAAAAAAGAAAAAAGATGAAAAAATGAATTATCATACAAGACATATATATTTTGGTTTTCGTAAGGAAGTATTTTAATTGTGAACACATAGTTGTGTATTTAGTCTTATTTATTTTACAAGTTTGTGGATGTGTGTGGATAAGTGCATTTTCTTGATGCTTTAATTTCATTTTATTTTCTAAACCTACCCCCACCTAATCCCCATTACAACCCTTGTGAAGACCTTTTGATTTGCATTTTCCAATAAATTTGAGTAGAGAACTTTTGGTTAAGAAGCAAGCTTATAGTTGAATTCTCCTATGCAATGACTAGAGAGTAAACACTTGAGTGGTTTTGTAAGTTTTTGTAAGAGTGTTGGGATTAAGTTGAGTGTTGGAATTTGCAATTGAATTTATTTAACTTGGTTTTGGATTAGAAAAGCTTGAATTTTAACATACCTTTGATTTAAGTTAATTGTAATTATTTTGGATCGAGTAATTGTTATTTTGATGAGAGCTTGGGTTGTAATTGATTTTGGGTTTGACTCCATGTTCATAAGTGTTGATTTAATTTGCTTGAGGACAAGCAAAAGCTCAAGTGTGGGGGAATTTGATAATCAGCTTAGAACCGATATAATTTAGGGGTTTTTAATTTGATTTCTTCTTAATTTAAGTGTTTTTATTAATTATTTTTTCATATCTTATAAATTTTCAGGTTTAGGAACACATGGAATCAAACCGGGATGAATTTGGAGTTGTTTAGGCCTCAAATCGGATGGTCAAAGTTCAAACCGGACAGTTGACCGGATCCACCTTAGTCCGGTTTGATTGGAGAATTTGCAAGGGAGAATTAGTGTCAAACCAGACCACATACCGGACCGTAAATCGGACCAGCCTAGTCTAGTTTGAAGCAATTCCGCTCACACATGAAGAAGGCCAAAGAAACAGCCCCAAACCGGACCTCAGACCGGACCGGCTCGATCCGGTTTGGGCAGGAAGCTCAAGTGTTTTTTACTGAATTTCGGGCAATCCAAGGGGTTTTGAGGGCATTTTTGAGACCCTTGGTATGAAAAAAATATAAATACTAGCCACATAACATCAGAAAGGGGGAGAACATATAATTAACTTAATAAAAACACAAAAAACATCTTTGGTTTTATTTTGGTTTTTGGATTGAATTCAAGTGTTCTTGAAGGCTTTGGAGATCAAAGACTTGATCATCATCTCTAAGACTAAGTTTTATTTTACTCAATCAATTTAAATTAGTTTTTTATTTATTTTTGATGTTTATTTTGATGAATTTAGCTATGTTGTGGAACTAAAATCCCAACTAGAGGGATTGATATAATCTAGTTGGGGTAAACTTTTTTCCTATGGTTTGATTTACTATTCTCATATAGTTATCATTAGGTTTTCATTCAATTTAATTTCCAAGTATTTCAATTACATATTTCTTGATTGGCCACCATGAATTATGTGTTTTAGGATTGACAATTGATTGAGAAATTGTTGTTAATCTGGATTTGGGAATTAAGCTTGTCTAGAGTTAATACGGAAATGGCAATTGTCAACCTAGGCTTGATTTAGAGACTTTGCTTAATGGGTTTGATTATTTAATCAGATTACATCGAGAGATTGCATCGTCGGTTTAATTGAACATGTTTTTCTACCTCGACGGAGGATTAAGACATTTTAGAAAAGTTTCGCTTGAATGAACCTGAACCATGGAAATTGTTTACCCCGTTAGATTATTTCATGAACTCTATTGCTTTACTTCTTAAGTTTATTTATAAAATTTAATTTTAATTTGGTTTTTCCTTCAATCACAATTTTATTTATCAAGTTAATCATTTAGTTACATTGATTAGATTAATTTGTATTTTAATTAAAATTGTTTTCAAGATTTCAAAACAATCAATCAAGGGTATTCGTTTTACTTTTATGCCACTCGTGTCTTAATTTAAACGCTTGTCCCTGAGGATCGACCTCGTATTCTGAGTACTAATACTTCGATAATCCATACACTTGTGGATAGTTATCACTCTTCAACAAATCCATCTGGAGGATTAAAATCCTGTGGCGTACCAAATGGTGGATCACCAGGTCTTGGGTTGTTTGCCATGTTGTTGGTGGTGTTTCTCCGATGACGATAAGTAACACGATCTGAATGACAAGTTCATTCAATTTCTAAGTTAACAGTTCCAACATAGAAGAGTCAAAACTAGTAGATCTCCTTGTTTGCATAAACTACCTGAAAACACGAAAATCAAACCAATAATCAACAAAATGAAATAGCAGCTAAGATAAACAAAATGCAGCAATACAATCACTAAACCACAAGATTAACAAAGAAAACAACTAAACAACACTAAAACAAGAGAAAATAATAAGAAAATAAGCAAAAGAAACAAACACAAACAAAACACTTAACAATAAACAAACATCAAACATAAACAATTAAACTCAGAAAAAATAACAAAAATATATACAGTCACGTAATCGAAAATCAATTTAAATCCGTTGTCCCCGACAATGGTGCCAAAAACTTAACGACTTTCCACAAGTGCATGGATTATTGCAGTAGTAATACTCGGAATATGAGGTCGATCCTCAGGGACAAGTGTTTAAATTAATTTTTCGATTATAGGCACGACTTGCATAAAAGTAAAACGAAAACCCTTGATTGACGGTTTTGAACCCAATTTTAATTAAAATGCAAATTAACTAAGCAATGTAACTAAATGATTAATAAAATAAAAACTTGAAAAATAAAATTGCAATAACAAGTAACCAAAATTTAAAATGATAACTTGTAAATAACTTCAGAGAAAAACACTAGAGTTCATGAAATCACTAGCGGGGTAATCAATTTTCCTGGTTCGGGTTCATTCAAGCAAAACTTTTCTAAAATGTTTTAATCCTGCGTCGAGGCAGAAAAAAGTGTTTAATTAAATTGACAATGCAATCTCTCGATGCAATCCAATTAAATAATCAAACCCATTAAACAAAGTCTCTAAATGAAGCCTAGGTCAATTCCTGTTTCCGTATTAACTCTAGACAAACTTAATTCCCAAATCCGGATTAACAACAATCTCTAATCAATTATCAATCCTAAAACACATAATTCATGGTGGCCAGTCAAGAAATATGTAATTGAAGTGCTTGGAAATTAAATTGAATGAAAACCCAATGATAACTATATTGAATTAGTAAATCAAACCATAGGAAATAAGTTTACCCCAACTAGATTATATCAATCCCTCTAATTAGGATTTTAGTTCCACAACATAACTAAATTCATAAAAAAAAACATCAAAAATAAATAACAAACTAATTTAAAGGAAATAAGTAAAGTAAAACTTAGACTTAGAGATGAAATCCAAGCCTTTATCTCCAAAACCTTCAAGAAAAATTGAATTTGATCCAAAAATCAAAGTAAACCAAAAATGTTTTTTTTGTGCTTTTTTAAGTTAATTATGTCTCCTTTTTTTTTTCTTTTCTGATGTTATATGGCTTGTATATTTTTTTTTTCCACACCAAAGGTCCCAAAAATGCTCCAAAAACCCCTTGGATTGCCCAAAAACCACCAAAAATTGCTTGAACTCCCTGCCCAAACCCAATTGAGCTGGTCCGGTCTGAGGTCCAGTTCGCTGTCTGATCTGGGCTGTTTCTTTTGGTTTCTTCACGTGTGAGGTGAGAGCTAGCCAGAGTAGATCCGGTTTGCAGTTCGGTTTGCGGTCCAGTTTGAGCCTGTTTCTTCCTATCAATTTTTCAATCAAATCGGACCAAATTGGATCTGGTCAACGGTCTGGTTTGAAACTTTGACCGTTCGATTTGAGGTCTAAACAACTCTAAATTCATCCCGGTTTGATTCCATGTGCTCCTAAACCTGAAAATTTATAAAATATGGAAAAATAATTAATAAAAACACTCAAATTAAGAAGAAATTATGGGTTCTAAACTGATTATGACTTTTGCATGATGCACATCTACATCTTATTCTTTCTTAGTTAGCACCCATAATATATAAGAAAGAAAACGACACATAAGGATATATTAGTTAATTGATATGAAATTGGAGTGCATTTATCAATTGTGAGAGTGTGGAAATCTTCACCCTAATATTATATTTATTATTAGGCATATAGATATCATGCATATGTGGCATCGAAAATCATTATGTGTGTGTGTGTATATATATACATAAATTGCATTTGGATATGATGTGATGTGATAGAATGAATGGACTTCTGCGGTTCTATGCTTGCGGACGGAGGATAGTTGTGGAACGAGCTACCTGATGGGTGTCATCAGACTGTGTGCACACAGGAGTCAGGTATGTTTATGGTTATGATGGAAAGAATCGGGGCTGGTTTTGTGCAGTGCTCGGACGCCGATCTGTTATATATTTTATGATTATTTTGCTATAGCTGTGACTGGTTTGGTGTAGTGCTCGGACGACAGCATAGCAAAGTCTGAGGCTGGTTCGGTATAGTGCTTGGACACCAGACCAATTATGGATTAAGAGAATAATGTTGGAATAAGAGAACCAGATATGGTTATAGGGTAGAGCGTTATTAGGTGTTCTACCTCAATTCTCCTCCTTGATTGTTATTATTGTTGCATTTATTTGAGTCTTGTATGTGTGTGTGTGTGTGTGTGTATATATATTATGTATGTTGTGTGTGGTTTAGGTTGCATTTCATAAATATGAGATTGACTTACTCAGTGAGGTCCGACTCCCCTCAACCCATTTTTTTCAGGATTGCTTCAGACCTCGTAAGTTGAGATTCTACGCCGGATTCCTACTTCACCGGCAACTCGACGTATGTTTTATTTATATATTGTGTGGTTTCCTATTTAGAGCCGTAGTAGAACTCTTTGGTGTGGGTTTGGTTTGAGACGTTGTTTGTCGATATTAATTCATATATATGATTATCACGGTGTGTACATATAATTATATTACTGATATTTTATGAGTGGTGTGATGTGTGAAACTCCAGCCGGTATGCTGGATGTTATACTATCGATGACATTGAAATGATAATAATATTTGTGGAGTAATATATATATATATATATACATATATATATATGTATATATATATATATATATGTATATATATATGTATGTATAGGTATATATGTATGTATGTATAGGTATATATGTATATACATACATGTATGTATATGTACATACATATATATATGTATATACATATACACTTATATATATGTATATATGTATATATACATATATATATGTATGTACATACATATATATGTATGTACATACATATATATGTATGTACATACATATATATGTATGTACATATACATATATATGTATGTATATACATATATAATATTAATGTTTTGGTTGGTTTAGTGGATTAAAGGCTTGCTACGGGTTCCAGTAGCATATAGCTTTCCCATTCCCTAGCGCCGGTCATGTACTCCGGGTTTCGGTCGTGACATGTAGTCCCTCGGTTCTAGATTATCCGTGACTTTGGACAAAAATATATACAACAAAGGCTCCCTAAAAATGTAACACGAGATTAAATAAAGATAATTTCACATTTTTGAGTTATCTATATCCACAATTTATGATTTTAATATCAAAGAAGAATAAAATTTAAAAAATAAAAATTACACATCCAATAATATATGCAGTGTGAGTAAAACTTTACCAATAACCATTCCAGTAAATTTAACATATTTTTTAAGTATTGATATTTTTTATATCTTATATGTTTTTTTTAGATTTCATTCACCCATAAAAAAGAAAAAAAATAATTTGTTGGTAGAATTTTTTAAAAAATTTAAAATTTAAAATAGATTTATTATAACATATATAAAATCAAATGAAAATTCATTAAAATGATTTGTTTTAAATGGTTTTTTTTTGTTGTCATTTGATACTAAAATCGTAAATTTGTGGATCTAGATGACACAAAATGTGAATTTGTCCTTATTTGGTACTTCAAGGGCTGAAGGGTGGCGCCCACCCAAGCCCCTTTAGTTCCGTATATGCTTGATTTATTGTATCCAACGGTTAGATAAGTATAATATTTTGAGTTATTTACACTTGATTATGTGAGATTTAAAAGATAATTCACATTTAACCACTGAGTATAGTGCATCGGGAGTTCACAAGTAAAATTCTTAAAAAAAACATCTTGAAAAGAGTATATTCAATTTCCATACGTTTACCGAAGTTAAAATTAGAAAAAAAAATGATGAATTTCTTGATTAATCCTAAAATGACAATTAATTTAAAAAAAAAATCAAAAACATCATTAATGTAGAATGAAGTGCATGCGTACATGAGTCTTTTTAAATGCACATAATGGTCGGGTGCATCTCAAGAAATAAAGAGCAACATATAATACACTGAAAGAGAGTTATTAATCAGTGTTAACTCAAGGACGACACACAAATGCAAAAATATGTGTATTAAGTGGAGTCGGCGAGTTATTTGTCGATGCTCTAGAGCTTTAGAGTTTATAACAATTGGATCTATTCTTAACACATTTTATAACATTATTATATAATATAATATTAACGGTTAAAAAAATTTAGAGCATAAAAACTCTTTGAAATATTGAAATGTATGTATATTATCCTCAATTAATTAAATATTCCACTCTCAGGCTGACCTGCAATTAATTGTTGAATATAGGGGACAATTGCCTACTGGAAAAAAAAATGGCAAAATGTTGTTTTTTTTATTACAAATTATATTAAAATTGATAAATACATTCTAGTTTAGAAATTATGTATGGTAGGTATATGATTTTTGAGACTTAAGATAAATTTATTCTGTGATGAAGAAGAGAACAGAACTAAAGAAAAAAAAAATAAAACGGTGTCATTTTGTATCAAAATAACTTTCATGTTGTTTTTCATTTAACTTGCCTGAAAAAAGCCTGACATGAGATATATTTATTTTAAGTTGAAAAGGTCTTATAACCATGTACAATTTTTAAATTGAAATATATTTATCATTGATTTCATTATAATTTGAGTAGAGAAAAAAAACATCTTTTATCAGGAAAGATTGGTAAAGATGACAAAATGATTTATGGTCACTTGATGAGATCTCGAGTTTGAGCCCCGTCTTCGAGCTCATTCGAGTCTTCAGCTAGACATCGACTGCCTTGTAGTGGATTAGTCTGAGTCAAAAAGTTTTGAGTTACTATCATAAGCAAGGCAACTACCTACCAAAAAAATAATTGTGCCTAAAAATTTTGTGTGTAGCATCATTCATTTTTATATAATTATTTATGATTTCTTAAAAAATATATATTCTTGCTCACCATAAAATTGTTGTTGTCTAATTGTGCACCATAAAGTTATTGTTTGGCTCCACTTTATTAATTATGCTATAATTTTATGCTCAAAAATTAGAATCCGCTGCTGCCTATCTATTTCGACTTAAGGGTCAATTTGCCTCTGAACTTGTATCAAATGTTCAATTTACCTCTGAACTTACATTTAATGTCCAATTTGCCCAGTTTTTGAAATTTTGATCAATTTACCCACCAACTTGTTAAAAATGGTTAATTTCACCCAATTTCTTCATTTAATCAAGTAAATGTTACAAATTACACCCAAATTTATCGTTAATCATGTAATTAATGTTATACAGTATAATATAAAAATATAATTTTTAAGAGTAAAAATTAAAATTACCACTAAATATTGTATTTTTTTCTTATCTACTGTATATTTCAATTTCAATAAATTCATTTTTTTATTTAAAAATTAATTTTTATTTATTTTTTATAATAATAAATATTATATAAGCTTTACTCTACATTTATTTTCTATTTAGAGCACTATTTTAAATAAAAAAAATTGAATTTGATAGCATCCTCTTTTTAAAGGAAGAAATTGGGTGAAATTGGCCATTTTTGACAAATTAATGGGTAAATTGACCGACTTTTAAAAATCTGGGCAAATTGGACATTGGATGCGAATTCCGGGGGCAAATTGACCTTTAAGCCCTCTATTTCTCTTATTCTACCTCAGAACTATAATGATGGTTTTATAAGATCAAAATGTATGGGGTAAATTTCATCAAATGTCCCTGAACTATCTTCTCTCTTCTAGTAAAATTCCTAAACTTCAATTTGTAACTTAAAAATCATTAAACTTTAATTTTGTAACACAAAAATCCCCCAACTATGAGTTTGTAACATAAAAATCCCACTATTAGTGTCAAATCACCTATCGTTAACCAAATCGTATCATTTTATTTCCGGGTAAATTTCAACCACGGTCCCTGAACTATCTTCTCTCTCCCAGCAAAATCCCTAAACTTCATATTGTAACTTAAAAATCCCTAAGCTATAATTTTGTAACATAAAAATCCCCGCCATTAGTTTTTATCTTATAAAATTTTAATGAATTTTGATATGAAATTTTATTTGTGAGTCAAGAAAAATACGATCTAATTTATACGAAAATAATAAAAATAATTTGACATGAAATTATTGTTCTCTAATTTTTAATTGAATAAAATTGATAAATTTATAAAATATAAAAAAAATGTTAAAATGGTTCCAATTTTGGTGAGATATTATTATAAAACGTGTTTAATTTATTAGAATATAAAATGATATGATTTGGTTAACTATAGGTGATTTGACACTAATAGTGGGATTTTTATGTTACAAACTCATAGTTGGGGGATTTTGTGTTACAAAATTAAAGCTTAGGGATTTTTAAGTTACAAATTGAATTTTAGGGATTTTACTGGGAGAGAGAAGATAGTTCAGGGACCGTTGATGAAATTGACCCTTATATTTAATAAATTAAACATATTTTATAATGAAATCTCACCAAAATTGGGATCATTTTAACATTTTTTCTATTTTTTATAAATTTATCAATTTTATTCAATTGAAAATTAGAAAACAATAATTTAATGGTCAAATTATTTTTATTATTTTTGTATAAATAGATCGCATTTTTCTTGACTCACATATAAAATTTCATATCAAAATTCATTAAAATGAATTTTTTATAAGGTAAAAACTAATGACGGAAATTTTTATATTATAAAATTAAAGTTTAAGGATTTTTAAGTTATAAATTCAAGTTTAAGGATTTTACTCGAAGAAAGAAGATAGTTCGGAGACCGTGGTTGAAATTTATCCAAATGTATGCATAGATATAAAAGTAATTATGGCAGAAGCAGGCCATGCTTCTTAAAAGACTTGTAGTTATATAGAAGACCTAGCAGAGTAGAGAATGGAGTCTGTGTTCTCAACACTGTGCAGGTGTATAATTGCCATCTGGTTTATAGTATTCTAATTTTTTCTTAAGAAAGAAAATATTTTACTTCACATGCGAGAGCGTAAATAAAGGCTTTTCTTTTCTTTTTTTCTTTTTTTACTGCTGTAACTGTAAGAATACTATTTTAGCCCCTAGATGAGGTTAATATGTTTCTTAAAGAAAGCCAAAGTAGTACGTGTGTGTGTAAAGGACTAAAGGGTATGGATACACAATGATGGAGTTAAAAATTTAAATCACCGGGTCACCCGATGGAGTTAGGATTTTTTTCAGGATCAATTTTGAAGTATGATTTGTTATAATTTAAAGAAACTAGTCTAAAAGGTATTAAAAAATAAATTCTAAGAAAGTAGCTTTAAAATATACTAAAATTTATATAATTTTTTTTACACGAGTTAGGGAGGTTATAAACCCTTCTCATCCCTAACTTCGTTATTGGGGTCACCAATTAAAATAGATATATAATTATATTAAATATAAACAACTTTAATAGAGTAATTAATATTAATATGAAATAATTTCTTATATTATAAAATATTCTTAAAATTTTCATAATATAAAAAAGAAAAAAATAATTATTGAAAGAAATAATTGATAATATATAACTTAATTTATCTATTATATGAATTTGCAGAATAATATTACTTATGGAGTTATATATTGTGATAATATTAAGACATTTTAATTAATATGATATCATTGTTAAGAATTAAATTCATTTAAATAAGATCATTTAAATATGAATTATATTAAGCACTTGTAATAACTCAAAGATGCATCCCTTCCCCCACCACAAGAATCCGTTTAACTATTGTTGAGAATATTTCCGTAGGGTCATGAACTCAAAGATGGACCGGTGGAGGATGAGGTTTGTACTTCTTTTCCCGTCAAGAAAATGAAAAATTATTACTTGAATTTAGCCTATAGAATTAATTACTAGCTAGAGGCTAATTAAAACAATAGAATTTTGTTAATTTACCTGAATCCATGTATGATCAAATATAAAATATATGTTGTCTATTTTCATTTTTACTTGGTGCGTGATTCATTATAAAATTTCTCTACAAAGAACTAATGAAGATTAGAAGACAAGTAGAAAACAGGGCTGAAGTCTAGAAAAATAAAACATGGTGGGAATTTTCTTATACTGCTCAGATTTGGAAACAACATCGATCATATATATAACTATTTGATCTAGATTAGGGGTGTGCAAACCTGAACCGGAACCGAAAAACCGAATCGGACCAAACTGATTTATGAAATTTGGTTCGGTTTGTTTGGTTAATTGGTTTGGTTTGGTTTTCAATTTTTAAAAAACTGGTTTTCGGTTTTCGGTTTTTGGTTTGGTTAATCTGTTTGAAAACCCGAACCACCCGAATAACCAAAATTTTTTAATTTAATATTTTATTTTTATATTTATATATATATTTTTATATATTTTGCATATATTTTATATATTTTCATACATTTATATATACTTTTTATTTTTATAAATATACTTAATGATTTTATTTATTAAATTAGTATATTAAAATATAGTGAATATTTATTAAAAAAATAAAATAAAAACCGATTAAACCGAACCGATTAAAC
>CANYLF011813455.1:0-10935 GCA_948193215.1 Bocquillonia castaneifolia | reverse complement strand
TTGTCCATTTTTGGTTTCATGAAACTTTTGACATTCAATTCTTTGCTTCATTACCACATTCCATTCACCAAGAAATGATGAATTCATTACATCAATTACTCTCAGAAGAAGGATTTGGTGGGCACTCAAAGCAAGCATACCTTAGTCATAAATCCATAACCTTGCCAATAAACATTTGCAATGACCAAAAAATTGTGGAATCCATCGAGGAAAAGTCTTCTACTGATAAAGGGTCTTCCTTATTGTCATCAAAAAGAAGAGCGAGGATGATGATTCCAAATGATGAACCTACAGCCATTGATGAAGTAGCTGTAAGAGCAGTGGTTTCTATTCTTGGTGGCTACATTGGTAGGTACATAAAAGATCCGATTTTCAGGGAGACGATTCGAAAGAAGTGCAACTCTTGCTTGGTGAGAAAAGGAAATGATGCAATTCTTGCCAATATTGAGAGAATTGACAAGTTGGTTGAAGGACAAGAGATAAGTGAGTCACTTCGGAGTGCAATTCAGCTAATGAATAGTGCTGCTTCAACTACTGGCTCAACTCCTGATTCTTATATATCAGCTTGCGCTAATTTTTACCTGTCAATCTGTTACAAGCTTGATAAGAATGATGGGATTTCTGCTAGCCATCTTCTTCAAGTGTTTAGCGATTCGCCTTTTTTCGCCAGGACACACTTGCTTCCTGATCTATGGGAGCATTTCTTTCTTCCTCATCTTCTTCACATTAAAATTTGGTACCATGAGGAACTTGAAACTCTCTCAAATTCTCAGTTTCTTGATAAAGAAAAGAGAATAAAAGCTTTGAGTAAAGCCTACAATGAGCAGACAGACATTGGAACAGTTCAGTTTGCAAACTACTATAAAGAGTGGCTCAAAGTTGGGGGCAGAGCTCCTTCTGCTCCTGATATTCCTCTACCATCTAGGCCAAATTCTGCAGCGGATGATTACAGTTCACACTCGTCGATAAACAGAAGCATGTAAGTTTCTTTATTTGTCTGCATTAAATTTACATATTTGTCGGTTAACTAATTACTTAAATGACTGTTGCATCTTCTTCTAATAGATTCGCACCTGAGCATCACTCAATGGAGCTCAATAGAAATTCAGTGGAAGAAATGCTTCGTGTAAAAGATGGAAACAACTATGATAATGTTGGTATCTTGTTTTTTATAATACATTTTTCAGATATTATCATCTCATCATCAATTTTCACAAATCCACAGGATAAGAAGATGAGGACTCGTCGAAAGTTATCAAGCGCAGATTATAGATTTCGGAGCAATGAATTTGGGACTGAGAGACAGAAATCGGCAGGCTACTTGAGGTTATGTTCTTGCCAAAATGCAGTGTCAGAATGCTTGGTTAAAAGCAATCATATAATCAAAAGCAACTCCATTAACAACTTGGAGTTCACCGATCAATCTTCGAGTGAGTTAAGTAAGGCTATCACTAATATCTGCTCATCAGATAGCCTTACTGACTGTGAAATTGCCATCCGTGTAATTACAAAAGCCTGGCTGGATTCACTTGGCAATCCTCTCATTGAAAAGGCATTATTAAAAGCACCCATTATAGAGGGAATTTTCGAGGTTTTGTTTGCTTCAGATGATGAAGAAATCCTTGAATTAGCAATATCAATTCTGTCTGAGTTTGTAGCAAGGAATGATGCATATGGATTAATAATACTTAACTCAGATCCACAGCTTGAAATCTTCATGAGATTTCTTAAAAGTAGCAGTTTATTTCTTAAAGCAGCTGTTCTGCTTTACCAGTTAAAGCCCAAAGCAAAACAGATGATATGTACAGAGTGGGTAACACTTGTTCTTCATGTCTTGGAGTTTGGAGACCAATTACAAACCCTTTTCGCCGTAAGATGCTTCCCCCGAAAAGCAGCACTTTATCTACTAGATCAACTATTAACAGGTTTTAGTGAAGACAAGAACCTGGAAAATGCTAGTCAAGTTGTCTCATTTGGGGGATTGAGCTTTCTTCTAAGGACTTTTGAGAAAGGAGAGACTGAAGAGAGGAATATTGCTGCTGTGCTTATGTCCTGCTGCATTCGCGCCAACGGTAGCTGCAGAAAATATTTGGCTGAAAATATAGACAAGAGTTCCCTACTTGAGCTCATTGCTATTGGAATTCAGAACAACTCTAGTAGTTCTTCATTTACTCTATTAATAGAGCTACTATGCCTCAATAGGTAGAAATTTGCTATACCAACCTTTATTGTTGTCTAGTAAAGATATATGGATGTTAATTTGTTTTCTGATAATTCGAGCAGTGGACAAGAGACGATTAAGTTCCTAACCGAACTTAACAACGGATGGCGCGTATTGAACGCTATGCATATATTTGTCGTCTATCTTCAGAGGGCTTTTCCAGAAGAACGCCCGCTTGTTGCTGCAATTCTGTTGCAACTTGATCTTCTGGTAAGCACATTGCTTGTTGCTTGCTTACTAAGTAAACCAAAATGCATTATTAGAAACCAAAACTTCTCTTTCAATTCTATTGCAGGGAGATCCTTCAAGGTGTAGTCTGTATAGGGAAGATGCAATTGAGGCAATTATTGAGGCTTTGGAGAGTCGAATGTTTAAGTCACAAGTTGAAGAAAACTCAGCTAAAGCTCTGTTGATGTTGGGAGGATATTTTTCACACACCAGAGATACAACAGTAGAAGAATGGCTTTTACAACAAATAGGTTACAATGAAAGATGCCTGGATTTACTCTTCAACAAGCAAATAATCGACGGGGGCTTGGTATGTTTGCATGTCATAATGTAAATTATATATATATAAGCATTAACTCACATTTTATGGTTAGAATCTAATTTATTGAAGATTTGGTTTCTCCAAGCAGACTGAAGAGGAAAAGGCAATGGAAGATTGGCAAAGAAAAGTGGCAATTGTGTTGCTAAATACTGGCGGGAAGAGATTACTGGCTGCCCTTTCCAATTCTATAGCCAATGGAACACCAAATTTAGCACAGTCATGCCTCTTCACTGTTTCATGGATGAACAAGGTTTTACATTCACTAGGGGATCAAACTTTTCAGTCTCTAGCATATTCAGCATTTGCTTCAGAATCCTCAAATTATGACAGAGATATTGTTGCAAACATACTTCCTCCTGATGCATTCAACAATCTCATAAAGAGTTCAGGTATGATATTCTTTTACTAATTTACAAGTAAACAGGATTTTCTTGACCTCCAAGAATTTGACAGAAAAAATAAAGCCCTAAAAATACGAAAATCAGATAACAAATAGACCGTACCAACGGTTAATCATTTTAAGTATTTCCATCCAAAATCGTTAAGTATAATGATGTGGTGCTACCGTCATGTTGACATCATATTGGTGTAGCGACGTGGCTTGGTGATTCTTTTGTGCTGTGGTGGCATTTGGGTCCCATTATTACACGTTAGTATTAGCGAAACCTATACTGTTATATCAATATTTACTTAAAATTGTGAATTCAAAAGATCATATACTATAATTTGTCAAAAAAAAAGAGGTACTTAAAACTGAAAAATAATATAATTATTGAAATATTTTAAATCAGAATTTTAAAATAAGTATTGATTTAGTTTTTAAGAATGTGCAATAAAATTAGTTGTATCACAATATTTTAGAAAATTCATACATGAACAATATAATAAATTCAGTGTGAGAATAGAGTATATTATATTTGAATAGTTTTATTTATTATCTATTACTAGTTTCTTAATAAATAAACAAATAACTGATAAATATATTTATTTTAAAATTTGAGAATTAATATGAATAACTAACTATAGTTATTATAATAATTTGAAATAAATAGTGGTAATTTATTACATCAAATAATACGTAATTTACAAATAAATCAAACTATTAAAAAATAATATATTTTCTTTTATACTTTCAATGATCCATTTTATTACTCAAATTAAAGTTTCTAAATTATTATGATAAAACTAATTTTATTAAATATTTTTAGAAATTATATCAATATTTATTTTAATTAAATAATATAATAATTATTAGTTACATGTCAACCAAAATACATTACTTATTATATTTACTATTTAATGTATTGTCCAAAGTGATAAACTATTACTAATTATTTTCAAACTATATTTACTATAGCAAATCTTTCAAATTATTTTTTAATTTTTTTGAGTTATATTTTCATTTTTGAGTGATATTTATAAAAAAATGATAATAACTAATAAATGAATCTATTTCAAAAAAAATAATAATATTTTTGTTATATTGAATTTATTATATTATTCATGCATAATTTTTTTAATTATTATGATAAAATTAATTTTATCACATATTTTAAAGAAATTATAACAATATTTATTTTTAAATTTGATTTTAAAATTTAAATAATTATTTTTCAATTTTAAGTATGTGTTTTTCCTTCCTCAAATAAAAGTATGTTTTTCTTTTTTGACTAATTATAATATGTGTTTTTGAATTAACAATTTTAAGTATATGTTAATACTAATATTGGTGTGGTGTTAACATGTCCATGTAACATTTAATGTCAACATAGTTATCGATATTAAATAAAAATAATGATTGGTTCCACGTTCCATTTTTTTTTTTATCTAAAACAAATACGTACTTAAATTTATCATTCATAAAAAATACTTAAAGTTTGTCCCGTAAAAATAAAAAATAGACTATGTTTAATTGTTAATGTCATTTTTATTATTGATTTTATTTGCAAAAACATTAGTATGCAAGTCAAATTAATGTTCGATTGTCAACAAATCCAATTTGAAATTACATCGCTAGGTACCTAATTTAAGATTAATTAATTAGCTGCAACCCACCAACAGTATTAGCTCTTGAGGCTTTGAATAGATTATCTAATTTCAGCCTGCATTTTGTGTGCTTCTCTTATTTGCTAAAATTTTGACAGAATGTATTACCATGCTTTCAACATTGGATAAAGAGTTGATAGACCCTCTTCGAGATCCTCATGACAAGTAGAGACCTGCTAGCATTCACAATTTCTATCAAGTTTCAGGTATCAACTGATTTTACTCCATTGAGTGTGAATCAAACCTATTTTTGAATTGAAATTGAGATACTGATGCAAGTTCTTCCCTTCTGAATCAGATAGATTCATATCCGAAAGAGAAAATTGAAGATACAGATCAAGAAATTGAATTTCAATTATTTGTGGAAACATATCAATTAGTTCAAATTTTAAGTGAGCATTAGTAAGTTTGACGAGATCATATGTACTATACAACTCTGTATGAATGCATGTACGTATATAATCCAAAATTTATGCTCAATTTGTATAATGAATAACATTTCAATGAAATTGCTAATTAAACTTCATGCAAGATTTGTGGTATATGATAACAGGCCAATGGGGCGTCTTTAAAGGCAAAAATGAATATGAAGGCACCAGAATTTGTCTTTAGTTCTCGTCTTCAAGCATTTTGCATCTTGTGTTCATCATTATTGATTTTTGGAGAAATTTGAACTTAAAATTCGAGATAAACACAAAATAGTGTGCTAAAAATAAAATATAACTAAAGCAATAATCTCTTCTTTGCCACCCTTGTGGCTTAAAAAAAAAAAAAAAAACATTAACCAGAGATGACTTTATTTATATCACACAGAATCCTTGAAATTAAATAGTCTAAACATATAAAGCATGGTACTGCCCTTGATGAAAATGTTCTAGACTAAACAACAAAAGCATACGAGAAGAGACGAAAGTAAAGTAAGCCATTAGATTCACGCGCAAACTCCTTCACTATTCACTGGATTTGCATGAAAAAGGAGTGAAGCTGTGCAAGGGAAATTCAAAAGGAAGTGGTAAAGCATCCCCATCTCCATGACAAGAGGAGGGAAAACCACAGACCACTGCCCTTCAAACAAAAAACATTATGTTTTGCAGGTCAGCATGTAACCTGTAGAACTTGTCATCTAATGAGGCTGCTGATGACACTGACGATGATGCTGCTGAAGAGAACGATGATGATGCTGCTGAAGCTGGAGATTGCCCATCTGTTACTGCCTCGTAGTACAACCTTCCTCTATAAGCAACAAGGTCTGCATAGTACACTGGTGGGACCAAGGACACTGGTTTTGTGCACCGAGCAAATGTATAGCACATATTGTAGATAAGCTTCTGCAACTGATCAGAACTGAAACCATGCTCATCCCATAGGACATGATAATGTGTTGGCTTGCTTGTCCCGAGAGTTCCATAATGGCTGCAAAGATAGAAATCAAACTCAAATGGATGCACAATTTTTGTGTCAACCACTGTTCCTGGAGAAACATTTCCCTCGTATTTCCCATCACCACTGGCGGGAAATAAACGTGTTTGATGCCGCTTCTGAGCTACAATAAGTGTAACAGTTGGGGAATAATTGATTGACTGGAATGCTCTCTTAAGATCCATTAATTCTTCATTCAGAACCATATCAAACTGACCCTCACTTACCCCATCACGGAATATAACAACATTCCCTGGTTTGACTTTATTCAGTCGAACATAAGTTTCAACAAGCTCAAGACACATATCACCAAATTTTAGAATCTTTTCTTTACGGTGTTCCTGAGGACGAACCCGTGCTGCATAACGATTTGCAGCTGGCCAATTAACAGTGGCAACAACAGCAGCTATGGATGGACTTGTTGTGTTCCGAGAGCCAGGATGATTAACATCAGCCCCCACAAACATAACATGACCCTGACCTTCAAAGTATGGAAGTCGGTCAATGAGCTCTACATTGCTGCCTCCAAGCTTTGCATTGATCTTGAGAGCAAGATTAGCAAAGTATTGGTCATTTCCTTTGTTGGCACAATCAGACAAACAACACTGAGTCACTACACCAACTCTGGTCTCAGAAATCCACTTGAGATACTTGTAACCAGGATTCTTTCCAGACATCACACAAAGGAGAATTTGCAACCGGCCATTGGCAATCTGATAGGCTTGGTTAGTCACCATGTCAAGCAGATCATGAAGTGAAGAAACATTAGAGAATTTATGCATGGTAGTTGGATGACAGAAGAGAGGCTCATTCATGGATATCCCTAGCTTCTTACACCGAGACATTAAATTATAAATGAATTGGTCTGGCATCAATCTGAAACGACCACGTTCAGAGGAGCTAAAGTCAAGTACAGCCCATCGTTCAATTGCCTTCCCTTCCACCACTGCTTTATTAACAAGGTTCCAATGACACTTATCCTTGTCAACAGTCACCCTGCCACCAGGAGCTCCTAGCTTCAATGCTGGGGGCGCAATCACCCGACCAACCACTGACGTCATATTCATGTCAACTTCCATACCGAAATTCCGAACTATGTTACCACTGACAAAAAATTAAAAAACAAAAAATATATACCGTAAGAAACTGAGACAGTTCAAAAACTTTATTGCAGGTGATTTAACCCAAACCAGATGACTATACTTTGAGAAGGGAAAAAAAAATCAAAGGCTAGCTCATATAGCATTCAACATTTACTTGGCAACTAGGATTGTCAATCTGAACAGAAAATTCTTTAGCTGTATTCTGACAACTAAAGACAGGAACACTTCAATTGTGGTGACTAACTCTATACGTCATAAACGAAAATAAATCTACATCTTTAAGATCAGTCCCAGCAATGCAATTCTAATTACCAGATATTCACACACTCCCAATGGCATCCACTACAGCCAGAAAAATATCTATCATTTCTTTTCTTGGAAAAAAGGCTGCAATAATGTAGCCAACCATAATCCATATTACCGGAAATTCTAGCAAGAAATGAACTTCATTGTTCACATGAATAAGCCCTTGAATATATTAATAACAAAAGAACAAATAGCTCTAGTAGCGATAAGTTTTAGCACAACATAGAAATTATCTTTAAGATATTCAACATCAGCCTCATTTGTCAACAACAGAAACATATTTATTTTTTGATCTGGAAGTAGAACACTTATAGAAACACGATCATTATAAAAATAAAAGAGACGAGGCGAGACAAAATAAGGACATGTTTGCAATCAGTTTTATCAAATAACATGCTGAGAAATCCATAACATGGCAAGGACATGGAAATTATAACAAAGTCGGAAGCAACACTATTAATAAACAAGAAGCTCATTTAAATGTTCCATCCAAAAGGAAACAAGATCATTGCATGTGCAAGATGTCAATGTAAAAATAAATAATTAATTAATTATAAGAAAGAAAAGTTAAGGAAGGAACAATGTGTATATACATACCCGCAAGGTCCATCTTTAGAGCGTACCATATCACATATTATCCTCTGTCTGTCCTTTGGAGGTGCCAGTGACATATGCTTCAGTATCATAGCTGAGTCTCTATCCAAATACTCTTTGGGATATATCTGACCCTCAACTAAGACACAGAACTCCATTGGGACATAATTTTTCCGATTGTTTTTTCCTACATCAAGACAAGGAATATCTTTGTATTTTATATCCTGGTACTTCTGCCTGAAATATTCCACGAGATTAACTTGCCTTGGTGGAGCTCTTCCCTCAGGATCTTCGGCATGAAATGACAGATGTCGTGTATCAAACTTCGTCAGTCCAACAATGGTATATTTTTGTTTGGTAAGACGATGAGTCACTGTTACTTTTAGCCCCTTCAATGCATCTTCAACCGGTCTCCTAAAGTTTCTGAAATCATTTATATTAAATCCAGGAATATTCTCCATGAGAAAATCTATCACTGGCAATCTCTTGCGAAATGCCAGAACAGAGAAATCCAAGCACATAGCTAGACCTTGGAAGGTAGGCTTGAGGCTATGTTGAAACCCTCTAGAAGCAGTGATGCCATATTTCAGGAAATCTGCTCTATATGCATTGGCAGAATGGAAGCTGCGGCCAACAGAAACCATATGTCTAGCCGGGTTCTCCTTCATCACAACATCCATCCCTTGCAATATGTCACGAGGGATAGACAAGAGTTGGCCGCTTAAGTACTCCTTCAACTTGCAGAACTTAAGTTCATTCACAAACTTTATAGTTAATGTGAAACTACGATCTTTCATGTCCTCTCCTTCAGAGAACTCCACCTTAAATTTTCCAGTGGGCAAAGGAACTGCACTGAAAATATTCTTCTCACCATCATATGCAGTCATTGACAATGGAAACTGGGGATCATCAGTAAATAACTTATTCCTAATTGTTGCCAAATTAGACTTTGATATTTTTGCAGCACGGCCACCCTTTGAGGGCACATTTGGTTTAACGTCAATGTCATAATGACTGATGATGCTCTCAGGATTGAACTTAACAGGAAAATGATTTACATGAAGAGTAGCAGTTCGGATGGCCAGCGTGCCACCTCTATCTGGTCGTTTGACTGGGACAACTCGATTGGGAGTATCTGATGAGGAAGAAGAAGAAGAAGAGGCCAAATGCTCTCGAACATTCAGACGCTGCATGCCGCGATCTATACAATCTGCAAAATGAAAAATATGTTGTTAGAAAACCAAGCTGTCAAAAGGCTTCAATTTTATGATAAGATGAACAATAATATTCAAATTTTGCTTTGGTAATGTATGTGTAAATAAATACCATATCCCAAAATGAATAACATTCCCTAGTTAAGTGTTCTCATGTCTAAAATTACTATCAAATTTGAAACAGAGGAGCATAGTGCTAATTCTTTCCATATGCAAGTTTGTAATTAGAACTAAACAGAAGCAATTCATCGTTATAAATGAAAGATATCCGTTTATTCCTATTATTATTATTCTAACCTATAAGGAAAAGAATCCATCATCATATTTACGAAAAAAGAAAATTGGCCACAGCTGAACTGTGCAGGTATAATGATATTAATTAAACAAAACATCATTAGAATAGTTTCAGGTACCATAAATTATTATTCCTGCTAATAAAAGGGTATTTGGATCATCAGCATCATTGTCAGATAAACCTTAGACAAGAAGGAACAATGACAGAGCCAAGAGCCAAGAGCCAAGTTTGGATGCTTATTTGTTATAATTTAAATAAATAAGTAGTATAAAATTAAATTTACAATATATACAAAAATTTACATGGAGAGAGCCCCTGAATCTATCATTGAGCAACAAGACTTAAAATTGAATAATAAAAGGAAAAAAAGAAACAATTAAAGGAGAAGAAATGAATTGAATACCAGAGGATTCAGATCTACAAGGAACAGAAGGAGGAGGAGGAGGAGTTGTATTTGAAAGTCCCCTGCCTCTACCTCCGGTAACAAAACCACCCCTTGGCGGTGGCACACAACCACCTTGGCCTTGATTATTAATGGGTCTCCAATTTTGCTGATTATGGCCACCACCTCTTCCTCTTTGACCTCCTCTCCCACTGCCACCGCCATTACCACCACCTCTTCCTCTTCCCCTTCCCCTCTCCATTGGACAAATCGGGGGTTTTCTAGAAACCAAAACTGAAAAGCAAAACAGTGTTTAGTTAAGTCTGAGTATAGAGACCTAAAGAAAGCAGAATTTTATAGTAGGAAAAGAGGAGAAGTGAAAGACAGTAATACCCTTCTGGGGTTCAATAAAAAAAGAGGAAGTAATTAATTAATTATAGTGTTTGTTTCTAAGGAAAGAATCTTATCTTTTTGTAAAAGGGCAAGTAAGATGTAGCAAGGAATGTGTTTGAGAAAGTGTAGAGAAGTGACGGACCATTTTATGCCCACCTTCCTCCGACTTTATCGTAATTATCATCGTGTCTTCCGTTCCTTATTACGAAATGTGTAAAAAAAAAAAAAAAAAGAGACTTTGCAAACTCTTCTTTACCTTATTATTTATTTTTACACAAATAAAATTAAAAATCAAAATCTGACTCGTTCTTTATCTTTCTTTTAAAAAAAATAAAATACAGAATTGATTTAATGCGTACAATTAAGAGTCAAATTCACTCTATATCTTAATTATCTATAAATTTTCTTATTT
>CANYLF011812918.1:0-10516 GCA_948193215.1 Bocquillonia castaneifolia | reverse complement strand
TTTGCTAACATTGGATGAAAAATTAACATACACAGTAGATAACGTGGATAAAATAGAGTAAGAAATAAACAAAGTAATGGTAAAATCTCACTTGCATAATAATTCTCTCTCCAATTACGCAAAAAGCAAGATTTCATCTATGCGCTAAAATCTTAAGAGAAGTTCAATATTGGAAATAGGATGTAAATAATTGAAGCAACATAATACATGCAGTCTTTCCGATCAATTCTTTTCTAACATTGCACCTCTCAAAAAAAGTTCTCTTTTTAACATTGCATGAGAGTACCTAGTTGCAGTGCTAGAATTTAAACCCCATTATAGCTTTCACTTTACAATTCATAACAATAAACCACCACATCCACCAACTTATCACATTCAAGTACCATTCTAAAACCATCACTTATCAATTTCACACCTATTCCAACACAATACATTAATCTAATAAAACTATTTATCACTCTTAACACATCCTCATATCCCAACTCATTCACAACATTCAATTCACATCCTATTCATTCTCAAATAATCATTTAACAACAAGCATCCATAAGCTCAATTCATAATAATCATTTAACAACAAGCATCCACAAGAAATAAAATTATTTCAAATGTGCTAAATATTTTTTAAAATATATTTTTGGCTTAATTAAGGGTACCGACAAGTGTTTAAAATATGTGTCTGAACCTTTAATGCGGCCCACATAAACCAGAAAATCATTTTGAGCCCAAAAAGGCCCATTTGGCCCAAAATGAACATCCGACCAAAAGTTCAATGGTCCGGCCGGATGTTCCTTGCTGTCAAAAACAATAATTTACGGGGAGCGTCTGGACAAGCTGACAGGATAACGGGTAATGATTTTATCGAACCCCGCCATTATCAAAAGAGATTCACTCTGTCGAGAGAAAAAACCCTAATTCTCTAGACTATAAATAAACGAAATGAAGAAGAAAAAAGGGGGCTGGTAAGGGAGAGAGTAGCAGACGAGAGAAAAACACATTGGTACAGGAAAAAATAACATTTTCGCAAATATTCGACAATGGTTTTCCAAAAATATTTCCTGCACTTCTTAAAAATTCAACAGCTCATTTTCTACCTGAAGCGGTAATCTACCTCATTTCTGAGGGAAACCAACCATCCAAGAGCCATCCATACCTCAGAATAAGCATATTTTCTTATTTACTTTACTTACTTTTTATACTCTGTGATTTTTATATTTTTCTCATACTAATTTTGTTTGATATTCTGATCACATATATGAGTTCTATGTGAAACAAGGAGTGTTTTGGACGTCTCATATTCAAGTTTGAAGTTCCTGCAACCCATTCCCAAATTTCACAGCGTCATTTTTTTTAGATTTTTTTATTATTGTTATACTTTGTTTTAACCATCCAAAGTAGATCTCTAGGAGTCTATATGAATTATCAATAGCTAATAAACTGTACATCTGTAATAAAACTTAACAAAAGAGGGAAAACAGCTTGGAGAAGATGACCTACAGGTTCAGCTGGATGTTCAAACATCCGACTGGATGTTCATGAACGTCCGGCTATATGTTTAGCTCTCCATGTATGTCCCAACCTGCTTGCTTAAATTATAATGATCATCCGGCTGGATGTTCAAAGGTCCGGCAGGATGTTTACGAGCTACACAGTTTGAAAAGAGGGATCATGATCTTGGTCCAATTTGTGAAGGGCATATCTCGGCCATCCGAGCTCCAAATCGAGAAATTGTTGAGCCTAAAATGAAGTTCAGGATGTCTACTTTAATTTTTGAGTTTTGAGTTTTATCTAATTTCATCAAATTTATGCCCAAACTGCCCTTGATATTTCAGTGCTACATTTGAGACAGCTTTTTGAACACTTCATAAAAAAAATGTAATTCTTGCTAGGTTAACATAGATAGGATATTTTTAGGCTCTTTAGAATTATTTCTATCATTTTCATGTATCATATTTAAAAGGCATGTAATAAACAGGTCAAGAATCAACTCAAAAAACATGCGGTGGATCGACTACCGAAGCTTCAAGGTCGATCGATTTATCCTCTCCCGGGTAGATCGGTCGATCGGTAAGATTTCTTTATTTTTTACGTAAATCACCTAGATCTTATTTGTTAAATTATTAATCTGACATTTAATTAATCAATTCGATAAATAAGTAAACAAAAATGGTAGAAATTCATTTCCTCTTTCCTTTCTTTAAGGTTGTATGTTTAATATTACAATTTCTTTCATATATTCCGGAAAAAAAATATTAAAAAAATGAATTAATGTGCAAATATAACCCCGAACAAAAGAATCAAAAATAAAAATGAGTTAGAACTAACTGTCGATATTTTGCTTGAAAATAAATAAGGAAATAATCCACCCGGTTAAGTACTATTAAAATAAGTAGTAACCCGCTAATGCAACCATCAACACTCAATCAATCAGAGTTAATTACAACAGACTTAATGCAGAACTAAAGTTGATTAGAAACAATATTAGGCTAGCCCATTCATTTCATCCTACTTTCTGGATGATTTACTGCTTTTAAATTGTTTGTCTATGGTAGGAAATAATGAGCTCGTTACTTAATTAAATGATAAATTGCCCCAAGTATGGATGACTCATTCCGAACCCAGAAATCATCTGGTGTGAAGACGAATGGTATTTTCCAAAAAAGGAATCTACCTGTTTGTTAATCACTAGGTGATCCCGAAGAAATTCAGGTGGCGGCTCCACATTTTTCATAAAATCTAAAAATCCATTTAGTGGGTATGTCACCGTTGCTATTGGACACAAACCGACGGGCAGCGGTAAAAACGCGTCCCGGGCGCTCTGTCCACAAAGATATTACCACTCTTCTATACATTTAATTATTATATTCATATTTAGTATTTATTTTATTACCATTTTTCTTTTCAATAGTTATATTTTTTTAACTTAAAATTTATCTCCACCATTCTATTAAGGATATTGTAGACACCTAATTTTTGGATGCAGGAAAGTGGAAGCGGCCCGGGATCCCAGTGATGAATTTGGTCTATCTTAGGCCAATTGATTACCCAATTTCTTGTAAAAATGGGCTGAAGAAAATAAAAATTATTTCAAATGCGTTAAATGTTTTCAAAATATGTTTTTGGCCTAATTTAGGGTCCGAAAAAGTGTTTTAAAATTTGCCCGAACCTTAAAATACGGCCCAAGTAAACTAAAAAATCATTTTAAAGCCCAAGAAAATTAGGCCCAAGATTGAACATCTGGTCGAATGATCAATGGTCCTGCCAGATTTTCATTGCTGTCAAAACCAATAATTTACGAGGAGTGTTTGCAAGATCTGACAGGATAACAAAAAATAATTCATCAGTACCCCGCCACCAAGAAAAGTAGACGCTCTATGTCGAGGAGAACCCTAATTTCCTGAAGACTATAAAATGAAGTGATATAACATCAGAGAGGGGGGCTTCAAATAGCAGATGAGAGGCTTTAAGAGAAAAACACAACAGATAACAAAGTGCGTTTTCATAAAATGTTTACGATGATTTTCAAAGCCATTTCTTTGGATTTCTTAATCATCCAACAGCTCATTTACTACCTGAGGGCAGCCAACTATCAACATATCCAGAATAAGTTTACTTTTTCAACCGTTTCATTCACGTCATTTACTGTTATTTTTACATTATTCTTAAACTAATTTATTTTGATATCCTGACTACATATATGAGTTTTATGTGAAAGTAGGGGAGTTTTGGACGTATAATAACTAGGTTTGGAGCCTAGTCACCATCATATTAATATTTGATAGTGTAATTTTGTTAGAATCGCTCTTTAAGGGCCTGTATAAATTGTAAATAGCTTGAATGTTGTAAATACATCAGAACATATAACGTCAGAAAGAAAACAACTTAGGAAAGACAGATTACAGGTCTGGCCGGACCTTCAAACATCTGACATTCAATGGTCTGGCAGGACGCTCACCATTCAACCGGATGTCCCGTTTGCCCACCAAGATTCGTGGATGAAGTTTGAACATTCAGCTGAATGATCAAACATCCGGCCAAACCTTCATGATGTAGACCAGAAAATAAATTTTTCAAGCCGTAATTCTCCCGAAGCTTCGAGGTAGATCGGTCTATTCTTTCCCGAATAGATCGGTCGATCAGTAAGATTTCTTCACATTTTATGCAAATAACCTAGATCTTTTTGTAAAATAATTAATCTGACAATTAATTAATCAAATATGGTAAATAAGTAGTTAAAAATGGTAAAAACTCATTTTCCCTTTCCTTTCTCTAAGGGTGTATGTATATTACTGCCATTCCAATGTTCTAGGTAAAATACAAAAAAAATGGATTAATGTACAAATATTAACCCCCAAAATAAAATAAGTTAGAAACTAACTATGGATGTTTTGCATGTAAATAAATAAGGGAATAATCTACTCGGCTAACTACTATTAAAATAAATATAAACTCACTAAATCCAGCCAATCGCACTCAATCAGTCAGGGTTAATTATAGTGGACTAAGATGCAGAACTAAAATTGATTATAAACAATATTAGGCGCGCCCATTCATCGTATTTTACTTTCTCGGTGCTTTACAGCTTTATATTGTTTGTCTCTATCAGAAAATAATGACCTTTTTACTTAATTAAATGGGAAAATGCCTTAGTATGGATGACTTCTTTCAAACTCAGAAATCATCTGGTGGTGATGACGAATGGGATTTTCCAAAGGAATCTCTACCTGTTTGTTAATCACTGGGTGATCGCAAAGTAATTCGGGTGGCGACTTCACATTTTTTTCATAAAATCTAAAAAATCCATTTAGTGAGTATGTCACCATTACTATTGGACACCAACCGACGAGCAGGCGGTAAAGACGTGTCCCGGGCGCTCTCTCCATAGTGGCGACTCCACTAGGGAAGTTTTTACAAATAAAATGAATGAAGATTCTGAGCAATTTCCCATCTTTTTAATTAATTTGGTCATTGTTTTCTTATTACATTGCACGTAGATCTGCATTTTTTAGGAGTCCCTATTAAACCCCGGTACCATCTACAATGCTAGCCAATGATTTCACTCATTTCTTGGGATGTATTATCGGTGGACCACTCACAGTGATAAAGTATCCTACCCGGCTTACCATCCTGGCAATGGTTAATGAGTCACGATTAATGGGAAACTCATATTGGTTCTCCTAACATTTTAGTTATGGTTAATGAGGTCCGACTCTGTGGGAGCCTTCTTAGCCAAACCAAAGAGTTAAAACCCAGCATGTAATGACCAATAGAAGTTTCCACCAGGTTACACCCGCTAATTTTATCTGTTGTAATGCTGCCATGAGTATTCATGATAATAAAGCCTAAAATCCTATGCTGAAACTCTGCTGGCCTAAAAGCGAGAGTAGGAGCAAAAGGAATACGTGTGCGGGAGAAATAAGGTTGGAAGGTCTGCCTTTAGCAGTAACTATTACATGTACAGCTAATGAGTTTTCTTGTTTTCTTGTCATACATACATGCATACATGCATTTGCATTTCATGCATCACTATAACCCTTCTGTTTTGTAGGCAATTATAAGATGGCCAACAACATCAGCATCCAATAGATCCGTGAAATTATGAGAGATGAGGTACGGACCATGTTACAAGAATTCTTGGGAATGCAACTTCAGAACCATCCAGTAGATCATCCTAGAAAGCATGAGGAGGCCGACAAAAGGAGAAACTTAAGGGGCAAGCTTAACTTTATTGTCCTGCTACACAGTCGAGAGATTCAGCTAAGGTTAATATGATCAGGCCTTGCAGGCAATTCTCAGACTTTAACCTTTCACTATCAGAAGCCTTTCAAAGATTGGAAAAGCAGGGACTCTTGACCCTAGAGCCAGTAAAGACTATTACTAACCCTGAACTATGTTCCAAATGCTTACTGCGAATTTCATCTTGTTGACGGGCATCATACTGATAACTGTATCAAACTTAAATGTGCAGTCCAAGACTTGATTGATGCCGGATAGATCACAGATCCCGAGGCAAGGCAGTCCAATGCTTAGATCAGTGATGGTCAAAATTCCAGCTCTTAAGCCAACTTGTTGAACATCTGTTGTGCTTTTTCCAATAATGTTGTTGTCTCTATTTGTTAGTCAATGATAAAACGTTTGTTTTCTTCTGTTTAATTAGCATCTCTTTCATGGCATGAATGCACTACATCATGATGGTTCATTTAACATTGCTACAAAGCCTGGAAGTACTTATTACTGTTAAAAAAAAAGAAAGAGAAAAAAAAGAGAAAAAGAAAAAGAGCAAAAACTTCATGTTCAACCCAAAAACGGTCATGATCAGTAATGGCATCACAAGCACAAGTCAAGCAGAGCACCACTAAAGGATTGCCAGTACTAGAGATCACCTCAAAACATCAAACGCCTCTCAAAAATGCTTCCGGACATGCTCCTTCACAAGCTGAAACAAAATGTCAAGATCTCTCTGTGAGTCAAAAAAGAAGAAAAAAAAAAAGAGCCTGATGTGTTCAAAACCCTTTCGCGGGTAGCTCATGCAAAAATTAAAGCAAGCCTGCTAAGGTGAAAACCTCGCAAAGAGGCACCTTAGGCAAAAAGACAAGGCCAAAAAAAAGAGAAGTAAAAGAAAATGAGGAAGTAGAGAGATTCAAATTAAAGCATGCCTAAGTGATTGTGAAGCATGGCCAAAACTGATCAGGCCCATACGAAAGGGCAAAGAAAATAAGCAGAGAGTGAGATCCTGAATTGGTGGTTAATCATAAAACCTAAAGAACACGGTCCCTGATAATAATGACATCAGGTCCAGCATGTAAAGTACACTTCTGTGGCATTATTAAATGAACATGAATTGATTCTAAATTTCTTATTGCATCAATTAATGTCATTGCATTCAAACCAGGAAAAGAAATGCTAAATGAACAAGATGAAATAGATATGAGACTAGCAACAACTTATTGTTCGGAAGGCCATGTCAGCTGAACAATCTTCAAAGATACACCTGCTGTGTCGACTAGTTCTTAATCTACACCAAGGGCAAAATAGTTATGGGCCCAATTCAGAATTGACAAGTAGCTAAGGAATACTAAGTTTCCACATGAACACAATCGTCATCTCCAGACAACAATTCTCTTCATTGCTCAATGAGGATGATGTTCCTTTTCACAGCCTTACTGTAGGTTCCTCTCAATATGTCAACTAGATTCATCTTTCTTAGCACTCCCTACACAATGGACCCTGAAACCAGCTGAATTAATTTTTGACAAAGCCCACAAAAGCAATGTCACAAGCCTGCAACCAACACTGCCTGTACCTCATCGAAGTTAGCTGGGGGCATGATTAAGGATAATTTTCCCCAATAATCATATCTGTGAAAAGAGAAAAAGAAAAAAATGAAATGGCCTGATGAGTTGTAAAATCCCTTCGGGGGCAATTCATGCAAAAGTTAAGGCATCAATAAAAAAAATAGAAATAAATAAAAACCCGATAAGTTGAAAACCCATTCATGGGCGGCTTATACAAAAGTTAGGGCAGCCTGCTAGGGTGAAAACCTCGCAAAGAGGCTCTCTAGGCAAAAGTTAAGGCATGAACAAAATAAGTAGGAGACTCCATAGAGAATCTAGCCAGTCAGGACTTCAACAAGAATAGTCAAGATTTGATCTACACACTTTTCAAAAGCAGCTTGAACGTTGTTATACT
The DNA here is from genome assembly GCA_948193215.1 of Bocquillonia castaneifolia. Classification (NCBI taxonomy): domain Eukaryota; kingdom Viridiplantae; phylum Streptophyta; class Magnoliopsida; order Malpighiales; family Euphorbiaceae; genus Bocquillonia; species Bocquillonia castaneifolia. The sequence goes on along the minus strand of CANYLF011812918.1, from coordinate 2,827 downwards.
GGCCAATCTGGGGCAACTGAACATACGGGTACAAACTGATGAAGCTTCCCTGGGGCAATGCAATAGGCTTTCCATAAAAAAGGGGGGGGCAAATCTCATCTGACGATCAAGACCAAGTCATGACAAAACTTGTTGCTCAGCGAAGGGATATGCTAGAATCCACTATCTACATTTGAGAAGTCATTTCTGGATATATAGAAGCACTAGAGGAAATCGGGGTAAACAAGACTGAAATCTTAACTCCCTTTAGAAGAGCAAGAACTCAAATCAGGATCTCTGATCTTAATCAAACAAGAAACATAAGGAACAATCATCAATCCCTACCATCTCTATCATTGATATGGTGGGGGACAATACATTGTTCAAACTTCTAGAGGTGTCAATAATGCACAGCAAAATAGTTACAGATGTCAGAAGGAAGGCATGCAAGGAGCCGGATGATCAAAGGTCCGGCCGAACCTTCAAAAGTCCGATCGGACGTTTACGACAGGGTAAGTAAAATTTCCACGCATTTCCATGCATACATACATTCATTCACATAAATTAAGTTAGCATATATGTGCATTTGCATTTTCACAAGCAAACATCACCAAATTAGGCACAGAACATTTCTGTAAACACACATTCATAACATATAAGGCATAGTAGCATTCCCATAAATAGCTAACTACTACATTAAGCATCCATAAACATCTCAACATGCTCATGCACAACAGGTTCAAAATAAAAGCTGCCTCGATGAAAGCACAGCTATAAAATATCAAAAATGTTCGAGTCAAAGGGCCAAACAGGCGCCTATCACATCAACGGTATCTCAGAAACACAAAGCCCTTAATCTTGCCTGGGACGGACCCTCCTCTCAAATTGGTCTGGTTGTCCTCATCGCTACTGCTGCTGCTGCTCGATGAGCCTTCTTCTTCTATAGTCAATCTGATCTCAGTAGTCCTTTGCTGGAGCTGAGACCTCAAGCTGTCAATCTCCGGCACTTGCTCATCAGATCGAGCCTGCCAAGCATTGCATAGCCCCACAACCATAAACTTGCATGCCTGAAACATGCCAGCCAGCTGATAAGCATCATCAACTAGAACCTACAATATAAAGTAATCATAAGAATCTTAGGTGACTAGAAATTTAAAGCAAAAAATAATGGTGAAGGACTTACATGACTAACACCAGGTGGAACCACCAGACGATGCTCAGTAGAGGGCTCAATGACTTGCTTTGTAATAACTCCAAGCATGCAGCAGGTGAAAGATGAAGGAGGGAAAGATGACACCTGACCGTGGCGGGTCGTACTCCTCCGACCTGTAGGAACTGGACCCCCAACGGTAGGACTCTCCCTAGAAGCTGTCCCACCAGCTTGGGCCCCAGCAGAAGAAGTGCCCACATGGCCACCTGTGCCGCTCATCAGGTTCAGATCCCTGACACTCTTGGGAAGTCTGACCACATCTCTCCTAGCCTGAAAAGGTAGTTAAAGATCAGAACACGCCAGTAAGCAAGAAAAAGCATTCAAAAATAGACAGACACTTATAGCCAAGGCCCTCATTGTGGACAGGGGTTGGGCAGGCAAACAAGAATCAGCTAGAAAGGCAGGATATGAAGCATCATCAATAATGAAACCTAGAGCCGCCTAGCCGATAATCCAACGGGCCACAAATGCCTCCCTCAGACGATGGGTGTAGAACATACTCCGTGGGGGATCCTGGGTAGCAACCTCCCTCTCTGTAGCTGAGCACTGGCCGATCACCCACTCACCTAGGAACCACATCCTGCAACCGGAGCCCTCCAGTAGGACCCGCCTCTTATCCTTTGCCATAGAGACTGTCAAATACTCGGGCAGCCTAGCCCGCTCACCCATCCAGGCAAAATGAAACTAGAAACATAACCAGCTTAGTCAAAACATAAAAAGAGAGATAAGAAAGGGAGCACAAACAGACACTCACATCCTCAATAAAATGAGTCAGCATGTTTAGGATCCTCCTATGATCCACTAGAGTCATCTATGGGGACAAGTTACGAGATGAACCCCATTGCCTCAGCATAGGGAAAGTCCTACGAACACCGATAGGATGGAAGTTCTTCAACAAACCCATCTCGATGGCCCATATCTGTAAAAGAAGCAACAGAAGTCAGTAATAGAAGAATTTAGTCAAAAGAACATGCTAAAGCTAGAGCATTTACCTGCATAGCATGCTAAAAGCCATTCAGCTTCTTGTACCCCATGGAAAACTTGTCCAGGCAGGAGTACAAGTAAGCCAAAGCCGCAGACCCCCAATCAAAACGCCCCATGGCATCAAAATCACTCAGCAGAGGCACAAAATGAATCCACAAGCTGCTGGTCTCATTGCTGAGCAAAGTGCTCCCTAATAGGTGGAATAGAAAGATCGGGGCCATCTGATTGAGGGCCACATCTGTAATAGGGTCCCGGTACCGCTGTCGCCCATCCTGACCCTTAATGAGAAATGGAGTCAACCACTCTAGCATACCAATGTAGATGTAACGTCCATAATTAATTAGCAATTAATTATGCCTTTAAGTATGATTAATCATTTCATTAAGTATTGGCATCATTAGTATATTTGATTTTGTTAATTGAGGTTGATTCATTGGTGATTGTGAGTAGGAGGGGTGTAATTGGAAGAAATAAAAGTTGGAGGTGGTAAATGGTAATATTTGATAATCTGAGGAGTTATCTCTTGATGGTTCAATTTTATTAATTGTGTATTGTTAAGTATAATTGTGTGAAATAGAATTGGTGGGAGTTAGATTAATTGAAGGACTAGATTGTAAGAAAAGTTGAGGAGCTATTTGTAAAAGAAGTATGGGA
>CANYLF011812122.1:0-11059 GCA_948193215.1 Bocquillonia castaneifolia | reverse complement strand
TGACCTTGGCTATATAAGGAGGAGGTCCTTAGGCTAGTTTCTTCATCCATAGCTTCTTCTTCTTTTTGCTTTTCTTTTCTTCTTGCTCTTGCTCTCTTTTCTTTGTTTTTGTTTTGTGCTTCTATTTTAAGCACTTATTTTTAAATGGCCTCCCTTCTTTCTTCTGCTTCTTCTATGCTTGAAGGCTTCATCCAAAAGTTCTTGGGTGATAGTCACTAGAAATGGAACTATCTTCTTGACTTTGCTTTGTCTCCCCTAGTTACTTTAAGGGGTATAAGAATTGATGATGGCTTCCTTCATAGTGTTGCTAAGTGCTTTAGGGGTATTGAAATATGCCCTATGCCTGAGGAGTTTCCTGCCATCCTTGGGAAGAGTTACGTTTCTTCTTCAATTCCTGTAGCTCTGCCTTGCTTGGAGATGGATTTTCCAAGTTTCATGTTACCCTTGTTTGACCTAGTGCCTCAGACACTGCATGTTTTCTCTCATTGCAGAATGATAATGCTGCCCAAGCTTATAGAAAATTATAGACGTCAAGTGACTGGTTATCTTTCTTGGCGAAGGATTATTTCTTTTTATTTGTAAGTTGCATTTTTGTTGGTTGATCCTGATGGTATGGGTGACATTCAAATTGCACATATTATTTACTAGGTGGAAGCAGGTACGAATCCTTTTCCTGTCATCTTGGCTAAGACCATTGCTGGCCTGGACTGTGTTTCACAAGGTGGTGGGTTCAAGGGGAGTCTGATGCTTTTACAGGTAAGGGATAATTCTTGTTGGGTCTTTCATGTGGGTTTTTGGTTTTTTTTTTTTGATGGGCCTTCCCAATATGACAGGATAATTCTTGTTGGGTCTTTCATGTTACAGGAAAGGCTGGAATTGCAGGAGCCTCTTAAGAACTCAAATTGTTACACATCCAAGTAGTTGATGACTTGTTCTCCATCTCGTGCTGCTTTTCATGCAATAGAGGATGAGTAGGATGACTTTTTGTCTAATTGATGGGAGGAACATCCATTGGCATTATCCGTGGTGGTCCTTAACTGAAATGACAGTTGAGCTTTTCGGGGGATGTGTCCCTCTAGACGAATTGCATTACTCTAGCTTTTATACTTTGTCCCAGCTCTGTCACCAGTATGGCTAGATTCAGCGCATTGTGCCTCTACTGCCTGACTTTGAGATATCACCTCTACAGCCTCAGTTCCTTGCCCTGATACATCATGAGTAGGGAGGCAGGCACTGGAATATTGATGTGAGATTCAACACCAGCACTATGACTGATGATTTTTACAAGGCATGGGTGTCTGTGCAAGAACTTGAGCCTTCTGCTTCTCATTTTCGAAGGCTGGATTCCTTATATGAGGCAAGCAGGATGGAGTATGCAAATGCTGGGCATTAGAAGGTCTCAGATCCGCCCTCGACTTATGTTGGAAATGTTTCCCTATATGCAAATGTAAACATTCCATTATATCATAAATAAGACAATGTTTACCAATAATTCTACTTTACTAATGCAATGCAAACTTTATTTATGAAAGTGTACTGTACTGATCGTGCTCGATATTCCCCCTTTTACCAACTCCCTTCGTAGGTTTTACAGTTGGAAATGTTCTTTAATTTTTGCCTGAGCATAGAGTCTCAGTAGGATGTATAGTTTTTTTTTCAAAGGTAGTATTTCTTTAGCCTGTCCATGTTGATGGGCTGAGTGAATTCATTATCATCTAAGTCTGAAATCTTGACTGCCCATTTTGGTAGGACCTTCACAACTAGGTATGGGCCTTCCCAGGTTGGCTTGAATTTGCCTCGTGGGTTGAATGGAATTGGCCTAGCCTGCTTCAGAACCTAATCTCCTTCTTTGATTATCTGGGGTCTGATACCCTTGTTGAATGCTTGAGCCAACGTTTTCTAATACAATTGAGTATGGTAAAGCTTTCTTCTCGTCTTCTTCCAAAGATAACAACTACTTGTATATCTTTTCTGGCCATTCAGTCTCTGGCAACTGTGATTCCAATGCTACTCGTAATGACTTGCACTGCATTTCTACTGAGAGTACTACTTCTCCCCCAAACACCAGAGAGAATGGTCTTTACCGTGTTGCACTTCTAATGGTGGTGTTGTACCCCATGATAGCATATGGTAGTTACTCTGACCAATCTTTGTACACTCTGACCATCTTAGCTAGGATGTTCTTGATAATTTTGTTAGTGGCTTCAACAGCTCCATTAGCTTGTGGTCTGTAAGGAGATGACTTGTGATGCTCAATACCATTCTCTCCTAGAAAATCGACCAGTTTACCCTGAAACTGTACCCTATTATCAGATACTATGTGGTGAGGAATTCCAAATCTGCATTTTATTCTTTTTACCAGAAACTCTGTCATGTTGGGCGTAGTAACTAGGGGAAGTGAGATGGCTTCAACATATCTGGTGAAGTATTTGACTACTACAATGATCTATTTATGACCATTGGAGGTCGTTGGCTTTATTAGGCATATGATATTGATTCCTTAAGTAGAGAAAGGCCATGGGGACATAATGTTGTGCAGCTCTGAAGGTGGAATATTAATTCGATCTCCATGTATTTATCAATTATGGTATTTGCAAACCACTTTGATGCAGTCTTTATCCATTGTATCCCAATAATACCCTTATCGTTGTATTTTCAGTGCAAATACAGGCCCGCTCATGAGAGGTCCACAAGTTCCAGCATGAATGTCTATCATGATCTCCTCAGCCTCTTTTTTTGTGACACATCTAAAAAGCATTACAGAAGGTGACCTCCGGTACAATACGCCTTCATAGTAAGTGTAACTCCTTGATTAGAGCGTCAAGGCTAAGTGTTTCTTACTTATTTATTCTGCTAGGTATTCCCTTGTTTTCAATTATTTCAAGACGTCATAGAACCAAGGTTTTTCTTGCAGTCCTGTGGAGCATACTACTTCTTCTTTCATATAACATGGCTATCTGGTCTTTGCCATCATCAGTGGCTTCATCTGTATTTTATGAGGATCTTCCCATACTAAAGCAAGTATGGCCAGAGCATCAGCCATTTGTTTTTCACCTCTTGGTAGATGGAATAGGTTACATTTTTGAAAACGGTTCTTGACTTGCTACAGGAATTCAACATATGGTTTCAGCTTTTCATCCCTGACTTCCCATTCGTCTAATGCCTGGCTGACAATTAACTTTGAATCTCCATAGACTGAGATTTTTTGTATCTCTTACTGAGCATGTAGATTCCAACCCGAAGATGCATGCTTCATATTCTGCCATGTTGCTGGTAACCGGGAATTCTAGCTTGTGGGATTTGTTTACCTGCAGGTGTTATGAGTAACACTCCTATCCCTACTCCTTTATGATTCATAGCTCCATCAAAGTATAATATCCACCATTGGACTTTTACTGCGTTAAGTCCTTTGTCAGGGAATTCAAATTTGAACTGTTCAGTTGAGTCTTTAGGATTTAGAGCCAGAAATTCGGCGATTGCTCGCCCTTTGATTATTTTCTTTGTAACATACCAGATGTCAAATTCAGTCAATAACACCATCCATTTAGCCAACTTCCTAATTAAGATAGAAGCTTCATATAAGTGTCGTAGAGGGTCTACTTTAGCCACTACTTCTACTTGGCAGGACTAAAAGTAGTGTTAGAGCTTCCAGGTTGCCCAAATAACTGCCAAACAAGTCTTTTAAATTAAATCATATTTGACCTCGTAGGATAACAAATTTTTACTAAAGTAATAGAATGCATGGTCTATCCCAGCTTCGTCTGCTTAAGCCATCATAGCACTAATGGCTTCATCTTCTAATGCTAGATATATAAATAATGGCTTCCTGGCTTTGGGAGGCTGAAGAACCGGCGGGTTGGCCACTTATTGCTTTGTTTTTTCAAGCGCTTCTTCACATCTGGAGTTCCATTCTTTAGGCTCGCTCTTTCTTAGCAATTTGAAGATAGGATCACTGATCATGGTCAATCGTGATATGAATCTACTGACATAATGGATTTTTCTCAGGAATCCTCTAATTTCTTTTTCTGTTCTCGGGCTTGGCATTTCTTGGATAGATTTGATTTTGTTAAAATCAACCTCGATTCTCTTTATGCCCCATCATTTTGCCTTCAACTCCTCCAAATACACATTTCTTCAGGTTCAGCCTCAAGTTGTACCTTGCTGCTCTCTCAAAGAACCTGTCTAGTGTATCGAAATGTTACTTCCAGGTTGGGGAATTGACCATCATGTCATCCACATAGACTTTTACTTCTTTTTGCATCATGTCATGGTCATCCTCTGATATGTTGCCCCTGCATTTTTAAGTTCGAAGGGCATTACTTTGCAGCAGAAAACACCATATTCAGTAATGAAAGCCATCTTCATCTTGTCAATTAAAGCCATCATGATCTGATTATATCCAGAGAAACCATCCATGAAGGAATACACAACACTAGCTACTGGACTGTCAATAAGTTCGCCAGTGTGCGAAAGGGGGAAGTCATCCTTCAATGATGCCTTGTTCAGATTTTTAAAGTCAACAAACATTTTGACTCTACCATATTTCTTGGGAACTAGGACAATGTTGGTAACCATTCTGGATATTCAACCACTTCTAAGAACCTCGCTTTCAATTGCTTGCCTATCTCTTCTTTAATTAACTATGCCCATTTCGGTCTCAATCTTCTGAGCTTCTGCTTAACTAGCTTCATATTAGGATTAGTAGGAATGAAATGCTCGGCTATACTTCTATCAACCCCCGACATGTTGTCAAAGATCCAAGCAAACACTTCCTTTATGTTTTAAGGATTTGTTCAAATTTCACTCTCTCTTTAGGGGTCACATCGGATGCGATCAGTATTTCTTGTGGTGTTTCTTTTGTGCCTAAATTGAATGCATTTGATTGTACAGAATTGATGTTAAACATGTTTATGCTATGATTGATGAAATGTACAGTGCCATCAGGAAAAACATCACATAAATAGGTAAAGTCAGAAGTTATATCATTGACCTTATAAATGAAAACATTCTCCAAAGAGGTCAGGAGTTATTACATCAATAGAATAAAAGGTGCTTAAAAGTGCATTAGTAATAAAAGCATCCAGCTCGGAGTAGTCAGCCAGCTTCTTTGACATCTTCCTCTATAACTAGTGCTTCTATTTTGGATACTTGATCTTTAGTAATAAGTTCTTCCAGGATTTGAGAAGGGCTTGTGGTGGTGCATTTGTTACCTCCAGCATCGTTCAGAGTCTTCTTGGCTTAAGGGATGAAGTAATCATACAGACTTCCTTTCCCAATAGTAAAGTTTTCCATCCATTTCTTCGAAGATCTCCCTATGAACCCCAAACCATTGTGAGTAGTCTGAGTTTTAAAATAAGGGAATGTAGCGATTCCCTGTTGTTTTTGCCTAAACCAGGGCTAGGAAATAGTTCATCTTCTGAAGCATCGAGTTGACTTGTGGACTCATTTGATCTTCACGGATTCCCATGATTTGAAACCTTATAGGGGATCCCACCTTTGTAAGGACTTGATCTTCTAGTAAAGCATAGACAGAATCCCACCTAAAGAGTGAAACCAAGGTCTTCCCAATATGATCGTAAAAGTCATAGGAATATCTAGCACAGTGATGCTTACTTCAGATTCAACTGGCCCAACATTGACTTCAACAGTGAATGTGCCCTTAACATTTCTCTTGGAGTCATCGTAAGAACGGATGACAAGGTCTGACGGTTTTAGATCTGATGGTGAAATTCCCAACTTAGGGAGGAGCTTCGTAAAATAAACGTTGATGGCAAATCCATCATCTACCATGACACAGGAGGTTCTTTTACCATTGACTTTAGCAGCAATGTACAAAGCTTTGTTATGATCATGACCTTCTAGGGGCAAGTCTTCATTAGTGAATATGATTTCACCAGGCTTCTTTTCCATCATGAGTCCGACCACCTTTTCGGGAGAGACATCCTCTAGAACTTTGATCTTTGATAGGGCATCTACCAAAGCTTTCCCGTGTGACTCTAAATAGACTAGCAAGTCCTAGATACTTGCATTCACCTTGGTTTTCTTCAACTGATCAGTTATCATGTCTTCTTTAACCTCCTTAGTGTCTTTAATAGTTTCAGGAACATGGATATCTCTTTTGTGACCGATCTCCAGAGTAGAATTGTCTAAATCTTTCCTCTAATAATCCTAACCACTTCGGGTAACATGTTGAAGTGAGAACTCATCATCTTTGACTAGGTGAAATGCATCTAGCATTTCAACTTCATCATCACTAGAGGAATACCAAGCATCAAACATGTAGACATCTTTAACTCTCCCATTTGATTTGACCTGTAACATGTAAGAATCCCTCAAATTTCCCAACTTTGATAGTCTTTCCCTTTAATGTTTCATATGGCTAGTGATAGCATTCCTCAGGTAAGATTCACTTTCAAAGGAACCTAATACTTCAGCTTCAGAGAAAATAGATTCAATGCACATGTTTTAGTTAAGTGGTGGGACTCTGTGGTAATTTTACAAAGGGTTATGTTTAGTGTTAGGGGGTCGATTATCAGGGTCGGTGATTTTTCGGCTTCAATAAGGTCTTAGATAGTGTGTTTGTAGTTGTCTGTGGAATGCCCAGGTGTTTGGTGGAAGTTGTAGTAAGTGTCAGGGCTGTATCCTGGTGAATTTGGGTTAGGTGGGAATTTGGTTGGTTTGTTTAATTTTTAGTTAAAGTAGGAATCAATTTCTTAAAAAAAAGAAAATGAAAATACCAAGAAGGGGGGGGGGGGGGGTGAATTGGTGCGGAATTAAAAATTAAGAAAGAAATAAGATGAAGTAAAATGAACACCAAATGATTTTATAGTGGTTCGAACCTAACTTGTCCCACATCCACTCTCCCAAAGACCTCTTTGGGGTTCCACTAAACCATAATTTTTACGCAAGAGATTTCAAGGCTATCCCAAACATTTACAATGAGTTTTACAAATGGCTAAAGTGTTTCCCCAACTCACAAATAATTGACACTAGTACAATGGATAACTAATTCATTCAACCCAAGCCACAAATGCTTTAGAGTTCTAGCTACCCAAAACCAAACAAGAATTGATTACAAAGATGAGAAATAAATTTACAAAAGTTTGGCTATCAAAGAATTACTGTCCCTTTTTGAGGGACATTTATGAAGGGTATTTATAGCCAAAATACCCAAAACTAGGGGGTAGAAACAACCCTAAAAGTGTCTCTAATGTCTAGTTACTTTTATGTTAAATGCACTCAAAACTGTCAGATCGCAGGCGTGATACTACATCTCACGGGTGCTATACTAAGTCTCACGAGTGTGATATTCATAAAGCTTCCCAACGGCTAGTTTCTTCTAAGATCTTCCTTGATGTCGAGGGGGTGATCTCCTCCATCGCGGGCGCGACATGATGATCCAGAGAATGCCTTAAGCATGGCTTCCTGTTTGATTGAATCATGGGGGTGATTTACTGTGTCGCGGGTGTGATATAGTGAACCAGAGATGCCTATAAAAATAGCCTTTTGTTCCATCAAATCGCAGGGGCCATTTGACTCATCGCGGGCGTGATCCAAGGATCCAGAACCTTTGAAGGTTTGACCAAAAGTATGTCCTTGGTCCTAGGTGCAATTTGTATATAACGGGCATGATATGTCGTCAGTCATGGGGGTGATTCCAATATCGCAGGCATGATATAATGCTACATACGCGATCTGCTTGATCACGGGCGTGATTTATAGGAATCTTCCAATACTAGATTTCTGCTTTATGATAAGCAACCTACTCACTTTAGGAACTTAGTTAGACAAAGATAAAAGGTTGTTAAACTTAAAATAAGATGGATTGATGCCACTAAGGCCAACAATCTCCCCCTTTTTGAGTTTGATAACCAAAATAAGTTCTAAGTTCAAAAACTTAAAAACAATGGGGTTAAGTGTGTGAGTTGATGGAATTGCTCCCCCTCAACTTGTGCAAGGTTTTGAAAAACATAAAACAAGGAGATTTCTCCCCCTTTTTCAACTCAAAAGAACAATATAAGAAATAACACAAAAGGAGAAATAATTAAATAAAAAAGATATTCATTAAAACATAAGATTCATTCATTGTAAGAGCATGAATGGATACAAGGAAGCATAAAAAAGATAATAAATATGTATAAGATGGAAACAAAGAGATAAAATAACGAAATGTAAACATGAATGATATGCAAGAAATGAAGAAATCTAAGATGGACATAGAGCACACTAAGGCCAAGGGATAGGTCTAGAAGTCCTTATGACCACATGGGTCCATTCCAAGCTTGGTGTGAATGGCTTGAAGGTCATGATGGAAAGAGGTTAAGTCTTCATCTTGGTCATCCAAACGAACCTCAAGCTTCTTACTAAATGCCTCTGAGGCTTCAAGCTTGTCCTCAATCCTCTTGAGAGAGGCTAGGATGTCCATGAGGGTTGATTGAGAGGTCTCCTCTTGTCTTAAATTCCTAATGTGAATGGGAGGAATGGGAATGTCTTCTCCATGAGGGATTCCTTCCCCTTCTTCTTCTTAGACAGCCCTAGGTCCTTCTTCTCTTGCTTTTTCTCTTGCTTCCCTTTCTTCCCTTACCTTGTCTTCCCTTTCCTTTCGTCTACCCTCTCTCTTAGCCTCCCTTTCCTCATTGGTTGTGCCACCCAAATAAAGATAGGTGCCATTCTATTACTTCCTCACTATATTGACCTTTTTTCCAAAGTAGTCAAGGTCCATAATACCCAAATCCACCGAGAAACCATATAAGAGAGGATAAGCTTGGGGTTTGGAGCAATCAAAGTGTAGAGAGTAGGCAATGTGAGTGATATAGGAGCCAATCGCAATTGTAGTGGTTTTGGTGTGTTGAAGGTGAAGAAGATGATCAATGAAGAAGAAATCAGCTTGGATAGATTCCCTTTTTACAGCACAATGGAGGAAAAACAAGTCTTTTTGTGAGATTTTATCATTTTCCTCCTTCTTGGTAAAAATAGAGTTGACAATGGCTTTTTGAAGGATAAAGAGGGTAAGGGTTTTAAGGCTTTTGGCTTGAGAGTGAGAAGGCCTAAACCTTGGAGTACAAGCAATTTCCCTTCAGAATTCAAGAATATCCATGGAGGATTCATTGAAGGTGGCTATACCGATTGAAGAGAAGCCAAGTCATTCATCCATTTGTCGCTTCTTCATGGTTAGCTTTTTACTAAACAGCTTGAAGGTCATTCCATAGTACCCCAAATCCCCTCCCAACTTCTTGTTTACCACTAATGACAAGAGGAACTCATAAGTTAAGTTCTTTTAGCCGGGATGGACAGACCTTGCAAACTTGAGAATGGACAGATTCCTTAGGAGTTCTTGAACTTCATCCCGAACCCCTAACATCCCAACAGAGGCACTACGAATAGTTCTTGTTTCTGTAAATTCCTTTCCCATTATAGTTCTGCATCTAACCTTTTCCTCAATGGTTAGAGTGTCAAACATAGCTTCCATGGGATTGACAGTGATAGGAGATGCTTGTTGTTGAGTTTGAGGTTGTTATTGAGGAATGGAAGGAGTAGAGCCAGGTTCTTGAATGGAAATGCCAGTTCTAGGCCTTTCTGGTGGTGGTGGAGGTGATTCTCTTGCCTTCCCTTTTCCTTTTTGGTTTCTAGTGAGTCTTTTTTCCACGGTTTATGAATAAATACATATGATGCACAAGAAAAGTGAATTTCAAAGCTCTAAAGAGGGAAGAATAGAAGAGAAAAAAATCCTAAAAGCTTTGAAATTGAGAGAGAGAGGTTGTAAACCCTTTCATATATGTAATGGGGATATATATAGGGATGCTGGAGCACTAGGGGCTTGAAAATTATTGAAAATTGGCCAACTAGCCGTTTTCCAACGGCTAGTAAGGGCTAGAAAATTTTGAAAAACTGCGTCAATCACGAATGCGATTTATCAAGTCGCGGCCACCATTTTTTGAAATATTGTAACGGTCAAAAAAATTTAAAATTTCACAGACGCGATGGCATATATCTCTCCTGTGACTTTGTTAGGAAATACTTTGGGAAAACTTAGTTTTTCTAGACATAAGGTCGTAGGGGCGACCAGGATGGTCGCGTCCGCGATGTTGAAATATTTGGTATTTTTGAAAATCTTTTAATTTCGCGGGTGTGATGATACAAATCATGCCTGCAAATTATGAGTTAAAAACTTTAAAAAGGTTTTAAGATTCAAAAATAATTTTCCAAGCTCCAAGGTGTTTCAGACTTGTTGTGTGACTTAGATTTACTCCTTTAGAATTATGAGAAGTAGGATCAAGGAGCAAAACCATGCCTATTGCATATGAATGAAAGAATTACAAAGGAAAAACATGAAAATCAAAGGGTGCTTCCATCTAGAATCCCTAACTCACTCTTAATGAAGTTCATATGTTCTTCATTGAGAGGTTTTGTGAAAATATCAGCCAATTGGTTAGTAGCATCAATAAATTCTAATACTACATCACCCTTTTGCACATGATCTCTAAGGAAATGATGTCTAATGTCTATGTGCTTTCTCCTAGAGTGTTGAATGTCTTTGATAGATTGATGGCACTAGTGTTGTCACATTTGATGGGAATGCAACCAACATCTAGACCAAAGTCTCTCAATTGTTGCTTCATCCACAAGACTTATGATCTATAACAACCTGCTGCTATATATTCAGCTTCGGTGGTTGACAAAGAAACACTAACTTGTTTCTTAGAACACCAATAAACCAAGCAATTTCCAAGTAATTGACAAGTACCGGAGGTACTCTTCCTACCCATCAAACTACCGGCATAATCCGAATCTGAGTATGCAACTAACTCAAAAGCAACACTCCTAGGATACTATAGCCCTAAATGCATAGTGCCATGCAAATATTTCAAAATCCTTTTGACCGCATGCATATGAGACTCTTTAGTACATGATTGAAAACGTGCACACAAGCATGTAGCATACATAATGTCGGGTCTAGATGAAGTTAAGTAAAGAAGTGAACCAATCATACCTCTATAATTTTTCTCATCTACACATTTACCTTTTTCATCCTTGTCCAACTTTGTTATAGTGCTCATTG